>JAODAL010049670.1:0-28001 GCA_025379985.1 Phyllomedusa bahiana | reverse complement strand
AGAACACGCAGCAAAAGTAAATGCATTGGGAAGAAATGAGGCCAATATGGGATGAATATGTATGACAAGTTTGCTTCCTGCTAAACACATGGAAAGAAGAAGCTTACTACTTACTTAGAGATTTTCCTTGAAGACTTCAAATCTATTTCTAACTAATGAAAATATACGTAACAATTTCAAGAATTATGCCAAAGTTCCCCAAAGGTCATCTGCAAGGTAGTCATTAGGGGTCAACCTTACCACAGACAGAAGACATTTTACCAATGCCAACTTAGACCCATATTAGAAAAGGAGATGGTCCTTAACATTACCAGGAGTTGTTGTTTTTTTACATATTGGTCTTAGAGATTACAATATCTACTAACAGTTGGCTAGATGCATGGTCTATTCCTCCCAGATCCTCCTTTCCCAGACATCTGCTCTTGAAGAAGTGTGAGGTGGCCCCATTAGGCTCTTAGCTGATCCAGCCCAAAAAATCTCTGGTTCTGACAACTTTTATCAGCTTTAGACAACTAGGGCGACATGTATGTACGTAGCTGCGCTCAAAAACCGTTGCAGCTCTGTTCGCTAGATTTTTTATCAGGCGCACTCCAGTATTAGGCGCATTATAAAGCGTCCGCGGCACTTTGTAATGTGCCTGAGATTGGGGGACGTGCTGGAGGTGTGTCGCACTACAACCGTACAAGGCTACACATTTATAGCTTCAGGCACATTACTGCTGGAACAGGTAGAGCACTTTAAAAGTGGTTTACCTGAGCCAGAAGTGTCGCTTTGTAGGTAGAAACGCTAAATCTATGACCCGCAGTAGAACAGGTTCATAGATTCAGGCACATTCTATGCTACTAATACGCGCAAAAAAATGGTGCCTGGGCGCCAAAGTACATGCATATCGCCCTTAGTGTTCTGTGGCTACAAGATGGACATCAGGATATGTTCAAGACCTTGACAAATACTAATAAAAGATGAATACCAATATGCTATAAGCCTCTATGACCTGACAACCTCAATGCCTTAAACAGTCTTAACTAAAGTCTCCAATGATGTAATATAGGGGAAATAATCTAAAGCAGGGTAAGGCTAAATCCACACAGCACACGAAAACGGATGGATTTTCTGCGGTTTTAGTATTTTGAAACCTTTGAAAATCCAACCATTTTGCAGGCCCATGGACTTCAATAGAAAAAACATACAATCACTTGTATAGGCCGACGGCAAAAAAACAAAAGCCACGGTCGTGCATCGGACAAAAGCCGTCGGCATTCTGATGGTTTTTGTCCTATGCTATGTGTTTCCAACCTATTACAGGTGCAGAGATAACAATCACAATGGTGCCCCTTTGTAAAGGGCAAAAACCCTAAAATCTACGGGGAACACTAGCTGCCAAAAAAATCTACATAAGTCTCTGCCCTCAAAGCTTTGATCAAATTTCTGTAAGCTTTTTTTTTTCTATAATCTTTGGGCCTTTAACCAAGCATCTCTACCACAGAAAGAGCTAAATTAGGAGTGTTTTGAAATCATTTAGATTTTGCTCCTGCATACACAGATACGGGTGATGATATTCCTAAACACAATGCTCCCAGGCCCGCCCTACCAAAGGAAAAACCGGGCATTTGACCGGCGGGCCCCGCTAGGGTCCAAGGCCGCGGGCCGGCCCGGATTCGCCCCCAGGGGGACGGTTTTTTCCCCCCCCCCCCGGCGGCCCCGAGTGCCGGTCTGGGGCGGCTCAGGGGCCGAAAATGGTCGCTCGCGAGGGACCCTGTGGCAGGGGGCCGATAGGCCCCCCCTCCCCACACGGCTCATGGCCCGGGTCCCGACCCAGCCATGCCCCATCAGGCGCCCCCGACCGCGCTTTTGAAAGCAGGGCCCGAGGCTGAACAGGGGGACTACTGATCCCGCTTTTTTCACTCCCGGAGGCCGGGGGCAGCCGGGCGATGAATGCGTTTTTCCCGCGCCCTCCCCGCGGCCCCGCCTCTGCAGGGGCCCCACCGGCTCCAGGTGAAGAGGGGGAAGCAGGTGTCCGGTGAGTATTACGTTTTTTTTTTTTTTTAAAACTCTTTTGTCCCCTGGTGCTAATTTGCCCCTCCCCGGGCTATATACTCCCCCTGCCTAAAACTGCCCCCTGCCTACTCCATACTGCCCCGCCCTGGAATATACTGCCCCTGCCCTGGCTAAATACTGCCCCTGCCCAAAGGCCTAACTGCCCCTCCCTGGGCCTATACTGCCCCTGCCCTGGCTATATACTGCCCTGCCCAGCTGCCTATATCCCCCTGACCGGGCAAAATTTACGCCCCGCCCTGGTATATACTCCCCCTCCCTATACTCCCCCTGCCTGGCTGCCATACTCCCCCTGTCCTGCATATACTGCCCTGCCATAGCTGCCTATACGCCCCTGCCGGTTTATATACTCCCCCTGCCCTAGCTGCCAACTGCCCCTCCCCCTGGCTTAAAACGACCCTGCCCTGTCCCATATGCCCCCCCTGGCTATATACTGCCCCCCTCCCCATAACTGCCCCTCCCTTCCCTGGCTTTAACTCCCCTGCCCGGGTATATACTGCCCCTGCCATGGCTCCATACTGCCCCTCCCCTGGCTGCCTATACTGCCCCTCCCCTGGTATTACTCCCCGCCCAAGCTGCTATACTCCCCCGCCCTGGCTATATCTGCCCCTGCCCTGGCTGCCTATACTCCCCCTTGCCCTGGCTATAAAAGCCCCTGCCCCCCCGGCTATAACTGCCCCCCCCGGGCTATATACGCCCCTGCCTGGCTGCCTTAAAAGCCCCCCCGGCTATATATGCCCCCGCCCTGGCTATATACTGCCCCGCCTTGGCTCCTATAAAGCCCCCCCTGGTTATATTCTGCCCCCTGCCCGGCCCCTAAAACCCCTGCCCTTTGGGCATATATTTCCCCGCCCTGGCTGCCTATAATACCCTGCCCGGCCTATATACTGCCCCTTCCCCCTGGCTGCCAAAAAAAGCCCTGCCCTGGCTAAAAAACTGCCCCGCCCTGGCTGCCTAAAATACCCCGCCCGGCTATATACGCCCCTGCCCTGGTATTGATGCCCTCCCCGGCTGCCTATATCCTCCCCCGGGGCTGCCTAAAAAAGCATTGCCACCTAACACTCGCCTTTGGCTGCCTATAATACCCTCTACCTATACACTGCCCGGGCTGCCTATACACTGTCCGGCCGCCTATATACTGCCCCCTTTTGCCTAAAAGTGGCTCGGGCCCCTGTAACTGGCCCTGTCTCCTTTTCTGTCCCTGCCTGTATATGTCCCTGCTACCGATACTGTCCCTGCCTCCCTGCATACTGCCCTGCCTGCCGGGCTTTACTGGCCCCCGCTAAGGGGGTCTACCTTTCCAAACCACTTATCTGAATTTTTTTTATTTTTTTTTGGGTCTAACAGACGCTTTTGGGGGAAATTGATTGGAAATTTGGGAAGAGAGAGGATCTAAGTTTGTATTTGTTGTAAATTCTACGGGGGACGAGTAGTGGCCACTAAAGAAGACACTCCCATCTGTACCGGGGACGAGAAAAAAATGGAAGAGAACCCAAAAAAGGGAAGACGCCATGGAGGTTTGTGCCAGAAGGGAAGAAAGGAGAAAGAACAACTCCCACAGAGATGACTCCTTGTGAGTCCTCTTTCAGGGGTCATTTTACTTCGTGTTGGTCAGTGCTGTTTATGTATGGTCCTGACTATGGGGGTTTTTTGGGTGGGTTGTAGAAGCGGGGTTGTGTAAAAGGTCAGTGGGGGCTTGCCCCCTGATTGAAAAAGCAATGCACACCTGACTCTTGAGGGGAGGGGTTTCTCTGACCACGTTTTTTCTCTTGTTTGTGTGTGGGGGCCTCACACGAGGGGTTTTTTTGGTGCTTTTTTTTGATGCTTTTTTTGTGCGAAAGGGTTCGTATTAACTGCTCTGCCTTTTGACAAAAAACGCACCAAAAACAATAAAAAAATGCCCCAAAAAAACGCTCCGTGTAAAAGCAGTTTAAATTAGTGAGTTTTTTAGACAGTGGCGAGGTGCGAGAACAAGGGACATTTTTTAAGTGGATTTGTATGGGGTGCGGGGGGGGTTAGTCCCGGGGCTGATTTTTATTCCCAGTCCGGCCCTGATCTACAGACAGTTTAAACCCTCAGCCCCCAAAGTAACAATGTTTTCAGTCTGGAAATGGGAAGTTCTGTGCTTACAGAAATACTTCATCTTTCTTTGTGTCACCCAAAACGCTTAATGTTACTTGTGCTGGAAATAGAAAAAACCCTTCGTCAAAACCTTCTAGGTTTGTCTACAGAATTCTGTCATATGTCTATGTGTCTACTAAAGTACCTAGCTTTCCCCTCATCTATTTATCTAATTATCTTCTATCTATCACTATTATCTATTATTTCTATCTATCATCTTCATATCTATCAAATATTATTATTACTCTATTATCTTATCTCCATATTATCTATCTATCTCATATTACTATACTTCATTCTATCTATAGCCTCAATTATTAAATATCATCTTTTATCTTCATAATATCTCTCATATTATCTATATCTTATTCTATCTTTTCCCTTTCTATCTATTATCTATCTATCTATATAAAATCTAAAGTATTATATCTATTTATCTATCTACTATTATCATTTTTTCTCATATCTATCTATATTTCAACTATCATGTTTTAAACTACTATCTATTATCAATGTCTATCTACCCATTTACATTACCCCTTTCTATCTATCTTCTTTCTATCTTCAATTATCTACTATCATCTTCTTCCATCTATCTTCTATTATCTATCTCATTTCTATCTATCTATCCACTAATTCTTTTTTCTATCTATCATCTTTCTATCTATCTATCTCATATTATCTATTTATCTATCTATATTATTTCTATCTATCTTTTTCTATTATCTATTTTCTATCTCATATCTATCTCCTATCTATCTATCTTTATCTATCTATCTATTACTTCTATTATCTATCTTTTTTCAAATCTATCATAAATCCATGTATATTAATCTGATTTCTCTCATCTATCTGTGTAATACAATATCCATTTTACAGAGCTACCTTTACCGGCTCCCTGTCTATGAGCCCTTACAATCTGTTGGCAGATTTCAGAAGAGACAGGAGCGGAGACGAGCGAGTACAGCAGATGGCAGTGCTTGACAGTGTGGCAGCGCCTATTGTTTAACGATTGTGTTTAGTAAGCTGTATTGAATTTTTGTGTTTCTTTTTCAGCCCATTTAAAAGACAGGAAAATATGTTATTTGCCTTCAGATATGTAAATTGTTTTTTCCGAAAAGGGGGTGGGGTAATACTGTAGAAGAAGCAGAGTGAATTTTTTAAAGGGGTTTTTCTTGGGGAAAAGGGAAAATAAAAGCCCAAAAAGACAGGTTTTAATTACTGTATTCATAATACCTTTTATTAAGGCAGCTCTCCTAGTTAGCACAGTGGGTGGCGTTCCTATGAACTCTATGCAGTCATTCTATACAGCGAGCAATGCTGTTTTTAGTTAAGACAAAACCTTATTTAATACCGAGCATAGCAAGTAAATGAGGCGAAGTTTAGTTTAATGTCTGAGGAAATCAGGCCCGAGCAATGTTTTGCATGCGGGGTTTTAAAATATTAGGTAGGCCTAATACCCTCTGTATGCGAGGATTATTCCAGGCGGATGTCAGAAACACTTTCTTGTTTATCTCAGCAAGTTATAGGTCAAACCATTAAAACTTTTCAGGCTGTAAACAGCGCCCGCCATGCTGTTTGTGTCACTCATTAGCGGTGACACTTGGCAGCTGGGTCCTCATTAGCAAACTGTGAGATGGGGACTTCGGCGGGCACAAAGGGGTTTTTTAGACGACTGCCATCCCTACCTTTTAACCCTTTTTAGAGGTACAAGGAAGGGAAGGGGAAATTCTCACCCCACATTCCCTTGAGTGATCACAAAGGTCTTCAACTTGAATGCTTTCTGGAGAGGTGTGAGCATTGTATGAGAGGTTACTCGATTACTACGCAATGAAGAACAATTACATTTATATGCAGATTCTGCCCTGGTATTCTTATTGATGGTGACCTTGTAGGATGATAGGATTAATGAATATCAAGCACACATTTTAGATTTTATTTTAATTTTCTATTAAAGGGGTTGTGCTATCTGTCCAACCACTTCCCTAAATCATAAATGGTTCTACTGGCCCCACTTTGATGACACGTGTCAAATTCAATGCCTGTGCGACAAATCATTTTTATGTGACTCATGAAAGCTTAGACACAGGGAGCAGGAATGGACAAGGTCTGGACACAAACAGACCAGCTCTGCCTGGAGGATGCAGCCAGCACTTGGCAAAAGTAGTGATGCCAGCAGGTGTCATCTTGGATTCAAAGCTCAGTGCTAAAGAGGTGGAAGAGGCTATCTATTGCTCAACCTCAAAAGACACCTTAGCCTTTTACTGACCTTTGAGGGCAACCTTAATGATGATGTGACCTATCTTTTGTCTAATCTTAGTCCCCTACATTCCATCCTCAACTCTGCTGTTCAGCTGATCCACCTCTCTCCTCACCTCTCCTCTGCCTCTCCCCTCTGCCAATCCCTTCACTAGCTACCTATGGTCCACAAAAGCCAGTTTAAGTGACTAACCATGACATACTAGGCTCTCCAAACCTTTCCCACCTTTAGGGCATGTCCCCACTGCATTGGTTTTCGGCCGGTTTGTGGTTTTTCAGCCCGCCTGAAAAACCGTCCGAAAATGAGCAGAACAGGGCTCTTTGGAAAAACCCGTGCAGCAGTCCCCACTGCACGGGTTTTCTGCCCGGCGGTTTTGCCGCCCGCGGGCCGCTCAAAAAACATTGAGCAGCACAATCTTCCGTCCGGTTTCCGGACGGAATATGAACACCTCAATGGGAGGGGCGAGGGCTGTTCTCCGCTCATCGCGGAGAAAAGCCGCCCCCCCCCCCCCCCCCGCGGCCGTGGGGACGGCCGCAAAACAGGACAAATACCGGCTGGCAAACCGACCGGTATTTGTCCTGTGCCGTGTAAACGCAGCCATACATCTCTGCCTCATTCTCCAGATACCTCCTCTCATGCAATCTCTGCTCCTCACATAACTTCCTTCTCTGCTCTCCTCTTCTTTGGTCCTCACACAACCATCTCCAAGATTTCTCCCACACATCCTCTGTATTCTGGAACTCACTACCCCACCGCATCATGCTCTATAGTCTCAAAAGCAACTTGAAACACCATCTTTTTAGGAATAGCCTAAAATTTACAATAATCCTGCTGCCGCCCCAAAACCATATTGGTCAGAATGGCTAATATTAATAATATGGCTAGATATTCCTCTACAATGCACTCAGACACTTTGCCCAGTTGAACGAATTTGAGACAAGGTGAATATCTGGACTGAGAGAAGTTGAATGGGTTATTATTTTTGCAGATGAATAATACAATCCTTTATTTCTGAATTCCCAACGTATTTCACAATATAAGATGCTGATGCCTTCTGAACTAAGAATTGGTTCCTGATCATGGCATTGAATGTTTGTTATTATCTATTTTAATTCTAGAGAGTTGTACATCTAAAAAGGGTTTAAATACAAAAGACAAAAAGGAGAACAATAGTCATGAAGAAGAAGAGTGTCAAACAGATGAAGAGAGAACCCTGCCTGTGAGGTTATCAATCTATATGTTATCTACACATTTATAGAATCATATGCATAAGAATCAACCCAAGGTTTGAAATGTGTGCGCCTCTTGTTTTGTGAAAGTTTTTGAAAAATACATATTTTTAAGGCTAAAAAGTGCCGGTGTTTCATGGTTGAACTATCACTGTTTCTGTTGCCGCTTAGACCTTGTACTCTTCAAGAAGACCTGCGTTTCTCCATGCAAACCAATTTGTATTTACCTTCTCTTTTCTGATGATTAGTCTTTCTGCCCATCAATTTTTAACCCCCAAAAATTGCATTTTATACCTCCTAATACACTACTACAGGAGTGAGCTGGTACTTTATATATATATATATATATATATATATATATATATATATATATATATATATATATATATATATATATATATATATATATTCACAGCTCCATGGCTGTAAAAAAAAACATTCCTAGCAGAAAGCAAAATAAGCCCAGTGCTACACGGGACAAATTGCAGAGGTGCAGTTTACTGATGAACAATTAGTCACACTCCAATCCTTTAGAGGTGTAACTGCTTAGTAAAAAAAAAGCACAAAGAATAAGAACCCGTTCACTCCAGTATGCAGAAAAGCCACACCATTATACAAGTGAGATTGCTCAAATGCACACACCTGCTATTCATGAGGGTGATGATTGTTAGAATATGAATATATATATATATATATATATATATATATATATATATATATATATATATATTACTTTCTTTTGTAAATTGCTAGTAAAACTGGTGTAGTCATAAGACAACGAGGACTCTTTATCAACTAAAATATCACATTTGATATTTTTACACTGTGTAGTTTTGCCCTGTAACTCTGGGGGACAGAGGGTGTCAGTATTTTGTGCTGTGCACTTTAAATATGCTGGGCAACCCACTCAATTGAATAGTAAGGGTGTCATCAATTGGTTGTAAGCCAACATGGTGCAACACACATAACCATAAAACCAGCACCCTACGTAAGCCTAATCTATGTGCAATTGTAATACTAACAATCACCACTTTCATGAATAGTAGGTGTGTGAGTGGTTGTTTATCAGTTTTTTTGCATTTGCGCAATCTCCCTTGTATAATGGTGTGGCTTTTCTGCATACTGGTGTGAACGGGTCCTTATTCATTGTGTTTTTTTTTACTAAAGGATTGGTGTGTGACCAATTGTTCATCAGTAACTTGCACCTCTGCAATTTGTCCCGTGTAGCACTGGGGCGTATTTTGCTTCCGACTAGGAATGTTTTTTGTCCAGCCGTGGGGCTGTGAGCATGACCGTGTTTTTAAGTAAATAATACCCCATGTTTCTGTGGTTTTCTTTTATACATTCATATATTAATAGTTAAAAGTAATTTCTCATGTCAGTAACTACTAATACTAAGGGCCTCATGTATGAAAACGGTCTAGGTCCAAGACTTTCTTTGTTGCTGATAGCAATTAATTAGAGCTCCCTTTCATTTCCTATAGTGCTCTGAAAAAATGAAAGGGGAGCTCTGATTGGTTGCTATAGGCAACAAAAAAAGTCTTAGACCTAGGCAGTTTTCACACATGTGCCCCTAGATGTATATAACAGTAATTCTAAGAACGCCTCCACATACCTCCCAACTGTCCCTATTTTGGAGGGACAGTCCCTATTTCTAACCCAGGCCCCTATGTCCCTCTTAGTTCTATAAATGTCCCTCTTTTTCATTTAGGAAATAGATTTGCGTCAATAAACTGACTATTTTGTTTTAAAAAGTATCTGATTTCTTCCTCTGTAGATTACATAACAACTTACTTAATATTTCATTATTGGATACAATGCAATTCTGAAAATTTGTCCCTTTTTGGCTATCTAAAAAGTTGGCATGTATGTGTTTGGGCGTGGTTGGTGGCGTGTCATGGTGTGATGTCATGTGTTTGGGCGTGGTTAGAGGCGTGGCCTGACGTGTCCCTCTTTGCAATCTCTAAAAGTTGGGAGGTATGCCTCCATCTGATGCTTTAGTCATAATGTTATTTAGTGTCACAATAAATGTTTTGTTTTTAGCAAATTATAAATCCATTATCAGCACACAGAGCCACTCTCTCCATCAATGTCCAATCCACAGCGACCAATATTATAATCTGGCCTACCAGTAAAATGGCGTTCATGAATACCCACCTCCCCATACACATGTTTTAGATGACAAATACAATAAAAAAGAGTTTGCCGCTTAGAAATTAATAACCTGTTTTGCCGCAGCCTTGAAAACAGAGACAAGAATCAATAAATCTTGTGTAAGCGGCAAGCAGGTGCTGATCTAGCGCTCCATGATATTACAAGTCATCTGTAATAAGAGTGTCATGATGAGAGGAAAATAAAGAAGCAGATACTGAAGCCTTGGAGATCTTAAAATTATTTTCTTATTAATGATGTTGGTCAATTTGTATATAATTCCAGAGAAAAAAAGTAATCAGCTTCTCAGGTAATCGGGGCTGATACATTATTTTCCTGCTCTGCATGTTAAGTGGCTCCACCACATGCTGCGAACCTTTCTCTGTACCATTCATTCTTATCTCAATTTATCTCCATCTTGCTCTTTCAGTCTCCCTCCTGCAATGTTTCGTCTGTATGCGATGTTAGTTTGTCATAGACGTGGATTAAGAAGCAGCGGAGTAATTATTGTCTTATTATTTTCTATTGAAATCTGTCTATCCCTCATTCTTATATTCCTTTTTAGATTACCCTCTTAATAAACTTGATATCAACAACTTGAAGCCCCTGCCTCTATAAGAAATCTATATCCGGGTCCTTGACCTACCCAAAGATGAATTTAAAGGGTTCTCAGGGGCTTTAGCATTGATAGTGCTTCCATTGGACAGACCATTAATGTTTGATTAATTTGTGATTCCCTATTCGGGACTCCCATTGATCAGCACAATAAAAGGGATGTGGCAAGCTTGTAAGAGCTTGCCCCCTTCATTTTACACAGACACAATGAGCTGGTCATGAATGGGACAAGCTACAGTACATGAAGAAAGCAGAAGTCCACCTGCTCTTCATGAAGGCAAGGATGCACGGAAACAGGACAAACCTCTTCCACATAATAAGAAATGTAGAGAATAACAGAATATCCAGTATCCTTAAAAGCTTTAATAGTTAATTGGTACTAGGAAGCCACAAACACACAGAATATAAAACAAACCACGTCTACATTTTGAGCTGGAATTATTCAAATCATGAATAAAGGCTAAGTTCAGCCCAAAATATATAAGCGGTTTATTTTATGTCCTGCATGTTCTTGAATTACTGTTATTCAATAAACTACGGAAATTTTACGGATGCTGGATATTCTTTTTTATTCTACATAGGCTACAGTACATATGCAGCCACTCATACTAAAAAATCACCAAAATCCTAGAAATAAACGGGAGCACAGCCATCTTCTCCATGTTCTCAGAGGCTAAAAGCCGGCCTCAGAGAATGGGGACCTGGCCTCGAGAATGGGCTAGAAAAGCATCTAAAATGTTAAAGGGTTTGTCTCACTACATTGATTCATCTTACTTCAGTCCTTTTTTTTTGGTTTCATTTTGAAATCGGGGGCATGTTTACTGGTTTCCACTAGGCTGCAGTAGAAGCAAGGTCTGTAGCTATAGCGACCAGTGCTGGCAGCCTATCAGGAGAGATTGAAAAGGTCTGTAGCTATAGCAACCTGATGAACTGATGCAGGCAATACAAGAGTGGATATCTCAGAATAGATAGGATACTGTTAATGGACACATATTGCAAAGTGACTTGTTTTTGCAATATCTTTAACATAAAAAGCAATCCTTGTAATGAGACAACCCCTTTAAATTTTAACAACTGATCCTGTCGTCTTTTGTAGAGATAAGCCACTGCTATGTTTTTCTCTAGTCTTCCCATTAAGAATATATATACATCAAGCTAAACATGCATGTCTATGGCCAAGCTGCCTATGCAATAGCTGCTTGTCCGACAGCTATTGAAGGTGTACGAAGACCTTTGATGGAACCTTTATGGAAGCTATCCTACACAGAGTTCAGCTGTCAAAGGGAAAATAGACCTACCCAGTAAGATTTACTTGGAAGATCCAAATTTTCCATCCCAAAATATTTCTTAATTAGACATTATTAAATTTACCAGATACTAAGTGATTGGTTAATATATGTAGGTTAAAATTTGGCTAAAAGCATCCCTGTTTTCTATAGAACAAGTATATTATATGCAATTGAAAATGCAGAAAGTTTTATCCTTTGGGTAAAGATCATGACTCTGCCATCATAAATAATACACAAGGTATGTAAGTACATACAAGATAAATAATAGAATATAAGAAATGTACTTCAGCTCTAAGCCGCACGTCAGTGACATGTTCTCGCCAAGGTGTAAGATGTTCATGGTGGTGACAGACACAGTGAACTAGCTGACCTGCATAATCCTTCCTCGCTTCCTCTTCCGTAAAAAACACAAACATCTACCTTCCTGTTTACTGCGAAATGCAATGGAGCAAAGAATATCTATAAACACCTACACCCAACTTCAGCATCAAGTGCACAGGATACAGGAAAAACATCTAAGACATGGGCTGTGCTTTCTGATTATGTTCAATAAACAGATTCTGGTATAAGAGCCTAAATATAGTTAAATGCGCCCTAGGAAAACTGAGCCCTTAAGAAAAAGAAAAAAAGTATTTCTTATTTCAAGAACAGCACCACTCTTGTCCATTGGCTGTTTCTGCTATAACAGCTTGGTCTAATGCATTTAATGGGGATCAGTTGCAATACCACTCGCAGCCTATGAGTGGCACTGTTTCATAAAAAAAAAATTCTGTTTTAAATTCCTACAATCCCTTTAATGTATATATGAGTTCAGTTGGCTGGGTCCACATATGGAGCGACATGTATGATTTTTGGTGATCAGGCGCCATTTTCTTTTTTGCGCACAAAAGTAGTGTAGAATGAATCTATGAACCTGCGCTACTGCGGGTCATAAATCAGGCGCATTCTAGCGTGAAAACAACAACTCAAGCTCAGATAAACCACTTTTAAAGTGTAGCTTCATACGGTTGTAGTGCGTCCCGCCTCCAGCACGCCCCCCGATCTCAGGCGCATTAAAAAGTTTTACAGGCGCTCTGTAATGCAGGGCTGTGCTAGGTCTCAGGCTGAGAAGCTGCTAGACTTCTGGCACAGCCCCGTTCATACAGGTCCCCCATGATGTTTTTTGTTAAAAAAAAAAATTGCGAAGAAAGACATGTAGTAAAAGCTTGCAAAACTGGTGAAATTTGAGTTAATTGAAAAACACGTGCGGTTTTGGTTGTTTGCGTTTTTTTTATGTTTTTTTTCTAAACGCATCAAAAACAAACATGTGAGCCCAGTCTTCTAACAGTGTTTCTGAAAGACACGATTGATCCGTCAATTTATCATAAAGAAAAACTAGGAAGCAGAGTGCACACCAAAAACTAGGCACTAATTTATCAAAAAGCTGGATCCATTTATCAAAGTGTGCAGAAATTTACCAGAATATGAGCGAGTCAGGGACAAAATGCACCACATGATAAATAGAAATAAGCAGCACCTGCTTCCGGTTTTTATGCATTTTTGCAGAATTATTTGCAAATAGCATCAAATATCATCAATTTGCATTACATTCTAGCAATCACAGTTTAGTTCAGAAAATTTTTGATATTGCTTTGGATATGAAGCGCCAAAACTTGGTGCGGCTCAAGTTGAGTACATTGACTATAGGAAGAAGTAGAGTCTGCCCACACGACAAACATTTCCAGTCAGAAATCTAGGCAG
Source organism: Phyllomedusa bahiana (assembly GCA_025379985.1). Taxonomy (NCBI): domain Eukaryota; kingdom Metazoa; phylum Chordata; class Amphibia; order Anura; family Hylidae; genus Phyllomedusa; species Phyllomedusa bahiana. The sequence continues at coordinate 14,541 of JAODAL010049670.1, read as the reverse complement.
ATTTGGATTTTAAAAACCACAAAAAACTGACATCAAACCTAGACCCAAATTGAAAATCTGCATTATAGTCCACAAGACTGATTCTATGAGGTCAGATTTCAAAACTGCTGTTTAAAAAAAAAAAAAAAATGAGGACATGTAAAATCTTCCCCTATATTTCACTCCGAAAACGACAGAAAATGTTCTACTGAAGTCAATGGGATGGCATGAAAAATGTCCAGAAAGCCTTGTGTGCGTTTCTTGGCACAGATTCACGTCCAAAAACTCAATAGTGTTCGATGATGCAAAAACTGTTGAAAAACAGAATCCAAAAACCAGGTATAAATCAGATGGCAAAAAACAAAAACAGAATTAAAAATCCTCTGATTTTTTGTATAAAACACTGTTCAAATACTCGGACGATGTGATTTTAGAGTTCAGAATCCAACAAGTATTTTGTCCTTTGTTAGATGGACGTACCCTTAGGCCATGTCTACACAGCACTGCTTTATGGTCGGATTTTCGGCAGATTCAGTTAGAGGGGAAAGCGACTACATCGAGCATCACTTGCAGGGAAGGAACTGGACTGTCTGTGTATTACTGTATATTGAGAGACCATTGATTTCAATAAGAACTGTGTAATGCGTCATTTTCCCTATGGTGGCGCCCTAGATAACTTCTAAATCTGTTAATAAGTTCCCTAACAGATTACAGCTGATCACAAGGAGTCCTACCTGTGAGTGACCTGTAATCAGCTGATATTCTGGAAACCCTTTTAAACGAGTTTTCCAGCTATTTTACAACCTTCCCTACTAGCCCCCACTGTTTTGAAATAAAAAAGGTATTCATCCACACTCCGGCACCAGTGCTCTTATGTTCCCCACCTTTAACATCATGTACATTGCTCACATGACCATGGCTATAAAGTGATGTACAGTACATGACAATGTATTATATACTATTACACTATATAATAAAATCTATGAGATTAGATTGTCCTGGATTGCCACTTCTACAACAGCGCTAAGCAAAGCTTCATTAAGTTGAATGGTCATGTGCTTAAAAATATTAGGGCATATTAAAGGGGTTGTCTCACTACATCAATTCATCTTATCTCACTCCTGTTTTCTCAGTTTCATTTTTGAATTCAGGGTCGGTTTACTGGCTTTACTGGCCTGCAGTGATGAGATTTTGAGGACACCAGATCTGTAGCTATAGCAACCAGTGCTGGCAGCCTATCGGGAGAGAACAAACAGGTCCTAGCTATAGCGACCTGAGGAGCTGATGCAGCCCTTACAAGAGGGGTTATCTAGGAATTGGTAGGACATTGTTAATGGACACATATTGCGAAATGACTTGTTTCTGCAAGATCTTTATCATCAAAAGGAATCCTTGTAGTGAGACAACCCCTTTAACAATTAAAGGGGTTGTCCACTGCGACCCCATTAAAATAAACCTTAAACTCACCTTCCTCCAGTCCCTGGTTTCAGCAGTGCATCTCTCCAGTCTAAGATTTTAATTCTTGTACTTACCTTTGGACATAACCGCTGCAGTCTCTGATTGGCTGCAGCAGTCATGTGCTACTCCCTTATCCATTTCGGAAGTGAATAGCTCCAAACAGTGATGTAGGTAGAGGTTTGTGACCGCTGCAGCCAATCCCCATTTGGAAATACAAGAATGAAAACAATAGACCGGAGAGCTGCAGTGCTGGGACTGGGGACTGGAGGAAGGTGAGTATAAGTTTTTTTTTTTTTACATTTTAATGGGACCCCAGGAGTTGTCTATTAGTTTTTCTTAAAAAGTGGACAATCCCTTTAAAATTGCACCATAATTCTGATGCAAATTTGCACCATAAAACTGATAAGCCTTCCCTTATTCACATTTGCTTTGTGTTTTAGAGATTATGTTTCACAAGGAGATGTGGCTGAGTGGTTAATGGGCATGACTTCACTGAAATGGGGTATGGCTAGAAATCCAACATCATTCATTAAAATCTGTGCCAAAATTGTGCTGCAAACAAAATGTATTTAAAAAAAAATGACCCTATAGCTTGAGCCACAGTGATGTATGTGTTACATTTTAGACTGTCTAGTCTAAGATTTCATTGTCTATGTATTAGAAAGTTTTATAGAAAAAAAGAAGAAAAGAAGGGGGTGCACAATAGTGTAAAATATTAAGGAAACAGAATAAGCTAAATAAAGGCGTGCTCACCTCTTGAGGTTGTACAAATATGAAGGTACAACACTCCTGAATGCTTGCAGGGCTGTTGCTGCCGTCGCCCTTATCACGGCTGCCGGGATCTCGATCCAAAGAAAGGACTCAAATACTAGTCAGCACTTGGTATAATATGAAGCAAAATTCGCCCAGAGAAAGAGAGCGTGGATCCGGCACGCCCCAAAAGAACGACGCCGCACCCCTCTATCGCGCAGAGCCGGCTCACATGTCACTGTCTTCTCTACGGAAGCTGCTGAGGACCTATTAGAAAGTTTTAGTTAGTCTGTCCCATTGTTTCCATGTTTTCAAGGCAAACTCTGAGCAGAGTTTTACTGACCAGATAATTGGTGGTGGTTCACAGACTTCAGCAAAGCAATCTCCTCACAAGTCAAGTTCCTGCTTCTGGACATTCACAGGCAAGAAGAACTGTATGGATCATTGGCCAGCTGCTCCAAGGACTGGCCATCACTTTGTGCATCTTCTCTAGAAATTGGTCCCTAATGTATAATATTTATCACAATGCTGTAATAAATGTTAGCAGTGGACAACCTTTTTAAGTTTAGCTCGAAATTTTTTACTCAATTTGAATTTTGAAAATACTAGAGATATGTAATAATTGGATGTCCCTTGACTGAAACTGATTCTAGAAGGTCTCACTGCTGACCATGTGTGATCTGTCAAGGCGGCGGAAAAGTAATAGCCCTGAAATGAACAGATGTCCTCTGTTTTCAACAAACACTAGAAGTCCTATATCTAACAGAGAGGGAATCCCATTTACTAGGTAAACATGCCATCCTGCAACTTACAAGGTTGCCCTGAAACTAACAACCCTCTTTGTCTTCAATGACCTCTTCTCTATAATAGCACTACCTATGTTTACCTTCAACACAGATCAATCAAATCAATCTGTAAATCAGCCAATCAATCAGGATCTATAAAAACACAGAGAAAAAGACAAAGAGCTAGCACTTGCCTCATTATCAATCCCTTAAAATGCTCCTCTCCTTTCCATACCCCCTTAAGAAACCATTGGCGATGAAAGCTGAATCCTATGAATTCTTCTGGATTCCTTCAAAAGAAAAGGATACAAATTCCAGCCTAATATGAAAGGGCGTAAAATAAACAGGAGCCTCCAGCTGACCTCACCTCTCTCATCACCTGTACATCCCATAATGAGCGGCCCATGACAGATCACACAAAGCCACAGAGCACACAGGAAGCCCCAGAGCGGCACAAGAAGCACACTGAGGTGGACACAAGGTCAAACTCTTCAAGGATTTTCTCATGAACTTTTAGTCTCTTTTTCTCTACTTGGAGCCCTGTTTGATAAAAGACGGATTTAGCTTATAAAATGGAAAATAATAAAAGTTTAATCCACTATCAAAAAAGGTCATGGGATTCTACAACACAATTGCGCTGACATCATTAGACAGGTATTTTACTTGAAGACATTCACATGATGTTGCCAAGACTGAATATGTATAAACATTGTATTCAATAAATCAAATGATGATATTTTAATCTTTTACCGGGACAAATAAAGACATAAGATCTGTCCCCTCCTCTATTAAGTATTGGTATAGTTTATTATACACTGTTATTAGTGGTCCCGTAACACAGACCATTTATAGGAATGCATAACTAATGCCATTTGTGTAACAGTAATGCATTCCAGCCCCCATGGGCAACACGTTAGACAGCAAAGAAAATTAATGTCAGATCTCACTCAACAGGAAAAAAGGTTGCAGCATGGTCCACTACATTAAAGAGGCTTTCAGACATTTTTCATTGACGGCTTATTCTTAAAGGGGTTGTCTCGCTACAAGGATTGCTTTTTATATTAAAGATCTTGCAAAAACAAGTCACTTTGCAATATGTGTCCATTAACAGTATCCCAGCTATTCTGAGATATCCCCTCTTGTATGGGCTGCATCAGCTCCTCAGGTCGTTATAGCTACAGACCTGTTCAATGTCTCATGATACGCTGCCAGCACAGGTTGCTATAGCTACAGACCTGGCTTCTACTGCAGCCTAGTAGAAGCCAGTAAATACGCCCCTGAATTCAAAATGAAACCAAGAAAACAGGACTGAGGTAAGTTGAATCGATGTAGTGAGACAACCCCTTTAAGGCATAACCACTGTATGATTGTGGGGCTCCAACCCAAAGACCCCCATAGATCAGCGGATCTTGTACATATGTTCACAATTGTGTAAATGTTCCAAGTACTGCAGTTAAACCCACTTACATGGACAGGGTTTATATGTATATAGTCTGGATATCAGGTTAAGCAATGAAAATGCTGCTTTTATTTTATTGATCAGTGGGATTACCAGGCACTGCCCTCTCACTGGTCATACTATAACAATAGTGTTGTGTTTTGGATTTGAGTCAATGTCAAACTCAACCCATTCTTAGCGGAAGTCACCCAACAAATTGGCTCTAACTCTAAATTGGGTTTAAAATTAGGGTTAGCGTTCTTAGGTGTTATGACTGAGTTGTCTCACTACATTGATTCCTCTTACCTCAGTCCTGTTTTCTTGGTTTCACTTTGAATTCAGGGGCGTGTTTACTGGCTTCTACTAGGCTGCAGTAGAAGCCAGGTCTGTAGCTATAGCGACCAGTACTGGTAGCCTATCATGAGAGATTGAACAGGTCTGTAGCTACAGCAACCCGAGGAACTGATGCAGCCCATACAAGAGGGGTCATCTCAGAATAGGTAGGATACTGTTAATGGACACATATTGCAAAGTGACTTATTTTTGCAAGATCTTTAACATAAAAAGCAATCCTTGTAGTGAGACAACCCCTTTAAGGCAGTGAACTTAGCTTTCAGATTCCCTCCTGGTCCTGCATAATTGCTGCTGAAGGGTCACCGCCAGTGCAATGTCTGATGCCACTTCTGATTTTCTTAGATTACCCACATGTTTCGGGAATCAGAAGTGATGTTCGATTTGACACGTGTCCGATGCCACATTCAAATCACTTACACTTTCCATGACACGGGTAACCTAGGAAAACTGGTCACAGCAGAAGTAAATCCACAGTGGGTGAAATGCAGGGCCTGGATCAATGCTAATAGGTAAGTTAACCTCTGAAACACCCTTAAAAAGAGCTACTTTTATTGTTAGGAACAAGACTACAAACAAAAAATTGGGTTCCGGATGCCAAAAACCCAATTTTATTGACAGATCCAGTCGATCCAGTGTCAAACCAATTAGGATCTATTTGAGAACACTACATTGGCTTAATAGAGGCTTTTCAGAGAGGTAAGAATGAATCATAAATCTTAGAAAAACTTTACTTCTTCCAAATTGGGGTTGTCTTCGCTACAAATGATTGGGTTTTATTAAAGATAATTAAAAAAACAAGCAGGCTTTGCAAGTATTGATGTTCATTACAAATGTCCTACTGATTGTTGGTAGCTAGCGCTGTTAGTAAGTTACTACATCTAGATTAATCAGATCTCTATAGTAGTGACACTGTTGATCTTATCTTACTGGCGTACAGGTACTGAAATGACTCAACACACTTTGAAGACAGGTCGGAGCAGAAGCACTCCTCCCGCAGCAGAATGCACTTCTGTAGTGCAGAGAGGGGGAATGGGAGACTCTGGCGTCTTGATCATTTGCTGACTTGGATTAACCCTGGTGTGCTTGGGTTACCTCCCTGCTTACTACACAAGGCATAGGAGGTGTACGCACGTGACCTGTCTTGTACATAATCATGATATGTCTTTGGAACTGTGGACTATACTAATATTATGATACGTTCATGCATTGTGAATACTTTATGTTCTCAGTATTAGAGATGACATACTGAGTACGAACACGCCGCATGTTGTTGCCCAGATGTGGAGACTTGTAAGCTAAGCAGGGGATATATAGGAGGCCACATGCTATCCCCTGTGCTATTAGCATCACAGGTTCATATTCCTCTTCACTCCTGTAGATCAGACCTCTCTGTAACAGACTCCATGGCAGTGCACATCAAGGGTGAACTCTTGAGCATAACCCTCCCCCCTGGCCCATGTATTAGAAGTTACGTAGATGCCTGTGTACATGCAGGGAAATGTGGTGGAGAGGGAGGGAGAGGTGTGCAGAAAGACAGACAAGCTAGCACGCCCCTCAGTTTCCAACTTACCAGGGACAATGACAGGATGAAAGCCTTATGAATAGGACAACTCCTTTAAGTCTTCTCCAAATTTGATATGGTTTCTAATGGACAACAGAATTTCTGCCAGGCTCTGACAAAATAATGAAAATCAAACCTTGAGCAGGAGATGACATTTACTAAAGCTGATTCCGAGCCTATCATTTGCATAGATATAGTCAATGTATCCTGTATTGCGGTAACACAGCAGCTGGGTGCCAATTAAGAGGTACCATACATCCACTAGAATTAATCCAATGGCACATCCAGTGTTGAAATGTATTTTATATTCTACTAGTGAGAATATCTCAAATGAATCAACATCAGGTTGGTACTCAGGTACTGTGAGCATAACATCATTCCATAGATACTCTCTTAGCAGGACATTTTGATCTACGTTCTGCATTGATTGGCGGTAGATACTCTAGAAGACGCAATGGGCCCCAGTTTGATATCGGTTTTGATCAATTCTGATGCTATATTTTTAAATCACTTTATTCTAGAGTTCATATAAAATATGAAGTTAACATTCACCATAAGATTATATATACACAAAGAGCAACATTAATGGAGCGTCGTACGATTCTGTTGTGACAGGTCTCCGCAGCATTGGTACATTCATAAGTGTCTTGTCTGGTGCAGATTGCACCAAGTTTTGGCATATGTCGGTTCATACATCTATTGAACAGGGTTACAACAATTTTTTTTTCGGTTCAAAGCATGGCAATAAAATGGCGCAGCCCCGTTCATACATGTTGCCCAATGCAGAGGCGTAGCTTCAAGTTTCTGGGCCCCAATGCAAAATATATACAGGGGCCACCATCTATCATGTGCTATTTAGAATACCGGTGTTGTCCTATGTGGTAGATGGACCTTTGGATCTCATCAGACTCCATGGCCCAGTAGCAATTGCTATCTTTGCACCCCCTATAGCTACGCCCCTGGCCCAATGTATTTGACAATGGATTTTAGTTCGAGATCCTGTTCACATGCTAGGGAAAATTGTTGTAAAGATTTTTTACTGAGCTGTGGAATAAATTCACCATGGAAGTACGTAGCATGCTTCTTATTTCCACGGATTCTGCACAGAAAAGCCAAGGATAAGCCCCATTGAATGACAATAGGACTAATCCTCGTGAGGCTTAAACTGGCAAAAATACTAGTGCCTGCCTGGGATTTCTGCCGGCGGATCCTGTGGTGTTAAATTAAATCAGACATGTGTGAACATACAGTTACAGTGTGATTTGCACCCCTTCTATGTAGATCTATGTGTTTTTCTAATATCTAGCTCTGAATGCTGAATACTTCCTGTATACTTTTAGAAAAACAGGATGCGCCATATATTATATTCATTTTGCATGCAAGAGAAATTATCTTGTAAATGGGCTCAGATTTGCTTTAAAAAACATTACACAATAAATGATCTACACTTGGTAAATACTGTCTGCTAATACTGTAATATATCTATCTTAATAAAAAAAATCGTAGTATAAATGGATGTTTCATTTATTATATAGAACATATTGATCTGTGTCACACAGCATTAAATCTACATCTTATATATTATTAACACTACTATAATCATTACTTATGTATTAACCTTACAATGTTCTAGCAAGTACAATTAGAGATAATGCAAGGAAAGTATGATGGTTATGCTAAAAGGTTATGATGTTCACTACTTTTGGATATCAGGGACATATGCTCCATTACAACCATCACAATCACCACATCAAATTTACATCTTTTGCAAACACTCTTTAACTAAAGGGGTTTTCACCATGCTATTTCACAGAGCTTGCTCTTTACAGCCAGCTTCAGGCTATCACTTCCTGTTCAGGTTGTGGGTGAGTCTATAGTATTGATTGAGACTTCATATCTGCTGTTCCTAGCTGAGCCTATTAAAAGGGTGGTCTCCCTACATAGTTTCATAGGATGCATGAATGAAATACTCTGTCACTTCCTGGTCAGAATGACTGTAATTAGCATACAGCTCTGTGGTGTACTCAACTCTGTGTTTTCATTCTGCTAATTAGTTTAAGTTAGCTCAGAAGCTCTCCAGAACTACTAGCAGGAGTTTTTATCTGATCCCTCAAACAAAAGCCCCAATTAGTGCTGTTTACTTTAGATAAATCAAGCTCTATACTGCTGGCCAGCACAGAGCTGCTGCGACCTGTGTGATGACGTCACTCACTATCACATAGAACAGACAGCAGGGGGAGAGATGTTTACAGATTGGTCACTGAGGGAACAGAAATAGCCAGGAAGGTGATAAATTCACTTGTATCTCCTTAACAAAAACAGATGAACAAAGCAATATATTTGGAAAATTTCTTTATTTTGTGTTCCCAACATTTTGAAAGCTATTCTTTGTAGCGAGACAACCCCTTTAAAGGGACATTGGTGATGGAGGGGTCTAAACAACAGAGCACAGGGCTACAGAGTTCAAAAGCGTTAAAGTTTGTTACTAAAAAAATATATACTCAAACTCCTGTTCTGCTGATAAGACACAGCAGGGGGTGTTGTCACCATCCTAGCCAGGGCTGCTAGAGCAGAGTGAGGTGGTCTGTAACTAGGGAAGCTTTTGTACACAGACAAGAAATAAGTATTGCTCTAACTCTTAAATTAAGCAAAATCAGAAGAGCAATGTATTTGGTAATAGTCTTCATTTCTCTTTGCTTACATGTTTAAAGCTGATCATTGTGGTGAGGATACCCTTTTAAAATCTTAAATTACAAGCAGGCTAAGTAGGTATTCTATTTCACGTGAAGATTATTTTAAAGAAAAATAATCTATTTTGGCAGGAAAAATAAAGAGGAATAAAGTCAGGCAAACTATGTCAGATATCTTGTTGACATCTATGACCAAAGAAACCTTTTTTTTTTTCATCAAAATGTGATTGGACATGGACGAAGACTCATGCCATGCCTAACATCTTTCAATGTCTGCCAGAAGCTTTACTTGAAACTCCTGGGCTCCAATGCAAAATCCATAATAGGACTCTCTACCTACCATAGGCTATTTTTTAAGATTATGATATTGATCTCATGTTTTATGGAAAAGATGTGGTGGGAGGAGTGAATTTTGCATTTCATGTATAAAGGGAGCTCAGCTGAGTCTAAATAACTCTCTTTTTTCATCTTAACCAAAAGATGAACTGTTGACATTGGTGGACATTTGGAGACAGAGGCGTAACTTCACATTCCTAGGCCCCAATGAAAAATCATGACCTCCCACCTACCATGTACTTGTTAAAATACTGGTATCTTCTTATTTTGTTTGGACTTTGAGTCTCCTCAGGAACAGGGCAGAAATGCATCTTCTACCTCTGTTCATTTTCCCGAAGAGTTACAACAGCATTAGGGTTGACATGAAAGGGCTGTTTGCAGTCGTAAGACTGTATAAACATAATTACTCCTTAACATAGTCTTAAATAATCTGAGACACCAAATGCATCAAATACAAGTGTCCTAGCTAGTTTTCTATGGTATGTGTCCCTTCTTTATGGGTTGCTGATAAAGAAGTTAAAATTGATTAACTAAAAATATTATGGTGTGCCTCGTGGTGTGCCGAGGTGACTTTTAAGGTTAATAGCCAGCCCTTTCTACCTATTTAGCACCATGCTTCCTACCTTAAAGGGTGGTAGGGTACCTGGGTAGAGCTATCAAAGTTGTGCCACCTCTCTGAGTTGGTTGCTGGAGCCTCTGAATCCAAGATAGTGACCACTCCCTGGTCTGGCACTTATGCCTTGCACTGGCTGCATCCCTCGAGAAAAGTGGAGAGTAAGTCTAGGCTGTGTCGGGGGTGGCTTAAGCATTTTTTGATCAAAACATGTGAACTAAGAATCTCAAAGTTTTTTTCATATATTGTAGATAGCATAAATGCTTCTTTAGAGGTTTCCATGTATTGCATAGCCCTTTTAGCTGATGGTGTGCCACTGGTATTGGAATGCGTGTATATATATATATATATATATATATAATATTTTATAATATTATATATTATATAATTTATATATATGTGCCGCAACCATGCCGGTGGCACCTAGGTTCACATTGTGTTTTTCAGAAAAAAAATTTGTGCAGAACTATACATTGTATTTGGCATATATTGCTTTTAATTTATAGAGGGAGGAATGGATGCCTCCATTTTGGTTTCTTGCACCCCGCCCACTCCCACAGGTTGTTATATCAGTGCAATGTGCTTGCAAGGTTGGTGCTTTTTTTATTTTTCTCTCTGGATTATGGAGGTCTGTTGACCCAATGAGAAGTCTGAATTTGACTCTAGTGAGAGGTAAAAATAGAGTAGGACCACCCGCCTTGAGATCCCGTTGGTAGCCGGGGTTGGCTTAAGCATTTTTTGATCAAAACATGTGAACTAAGAATCTCAAAGTTTTTTTTCATATATTGTAGATAGCATAAATGCTTCTTTAGTAGGCTGTGTCTAGGCTCTCACAGGGAGCATAAAATGACGTGGCAGGCCAGATTCGGCCCAGGAGCCTTGAGTTTGACACATGCGCTATAAAGGATTTTAGAAAAATATTAAACAAAAGTTTTGGCATATAACTGGACAAACTATAACTGGAGATTTTACAGTTCTCAACTTACTCCGGCTGCTGTCCTTGTGGCTCAGTGGTGTGCTGTTTAAAGGTTGTATATCTATGATACTTATTCAATGGTTTTGCTTTTGCTGGAACCACTTTAAAATCTAAACAGTTTGGGAATTTCCACAGACCTAGAGATGTCCCTCCAGGCCCAGAAGACACTAATGAACAGAATAAGAAAGGTGCTATTTAGACAAATGTTTTCTGGCATTGGTGCTCAATAACACTGTCACTGAGACTTTATGTTTCGCTATTCTTGTCACAAGTCACGGAGCTGGTCTAGTGCCCCAGGCAGAGGAAGCTGCAATCTCTAACCTCAGCCTTTCGTCCTCATTCGTTCTGCTGGTATCTCTAAATTTAAAGACAAATTCCTGCTTCACTTCTCAAACAACCTCAGGCATACTCCTCGGTGCAGGTCAGCCAGGGACAAGAAAGTCAATTCTTTTACAGAAATGTTTGTTGGCCATGAATGTGGTTTGGTTTTTTTTGTGTATTTTTTAAATGCAATCATATCTGAGCTTTGAAAGTATACACAGATACCACCAAAAGGGGAGTAGATGATGCACTTCTTTAGTCTAGAGCAGTAGTGTTAAACTAATTTTCACCAAAGGACACATTAACATAATTGCTGCCCTCAGAGAGCCAATAAAGAGTGAATAGGGTGCCTGGGCACAGCTGTCAGAGCTGTGCCACTGTCTGTTGGACATAGTGATGTGGAGGTTCCATCCAGAGCTCTGAATCCAAGATGATACCCACTCCCTCTGCCAGCACTGCCATCTCTGCCAAGTGCTAGCTGTGCTCTCCAGAGCCAGATTCTCTGCATATAGACCCTGTCCATCCCTGCACACTGTGTCTCAGCACTCAAAGGCCACATAAAGTGAGTGGCAGACCAGATTTGGCCTACAGGCCTTGACTTTGACATTTGGGGTCTAGAGCTAACAGTTTGTATCACACCATGATTTAGAGTGAGTGTTTCGTAACCCAAGTCAGCTTTTATTTACAAGTTATAGAACTCAATGAAAATACTGCTCTACACCATTGTATGTATGTTTAAAGGGGTTGTATCATTTCATTAAATGGCCTTCAGAATAAAGGGACAGTGAAAACAAGCAACTTTGGATGTCATTAGCAAAGCTGTCTTGTTTTCACAGTATTCCTTATCTTCATTTTCTGTAAACAAACTCCTCTAGTGCTGGTGAGATAGTCGGATCCCATCTCCTTGAATTTCATTGGCTGAGGGTTCTGATAATGTACATTCTGTTTGGCCCCTGGACGGCCGTATTCATGGAGCTTGCGTTCCTGCCTCTCACTCAGAATTAGGGGCCGACAACAATTTCACTCTATACAGCTAGCTGCTCCTCATTGACACTGCAGCTACTGCTACAATCAGAAAACAATAGAATTGTGCATCGGTGCCTTATGTAAACATGAAGGGAGATGGATCTGTGCTCTGGATGGATTCAACTGTAGCAAACCTCCAGCTGTGAGAGATCAGTGCTGAGTTCATAGAAGACTGTTTAGACTGAATGCAGGCCTGTGATATGTAAACAGCTCTTACAAAATAAGACTGCATAGGGATAGGACAGGGATATGTGAAGGGGGGGGGACACACTGGAGTCAGCTTGAACAGTGAAGGGGGATGATGTCATCTCCCTTCAGTTAAGAAACACCCAGCTGGGAGGGGAAGAAACACCCCTGTATTTCAGGAAGTGAGAGCATCAAGCTTCACGAGAACAGCACAACTGATGAAGCGATACATCCCCATTAAGGTTTTGGCACACTGACCATGTATCAAATGTGCAGTTTATAAAACACATTTATCTTCACTGTAAAATTTATGAATGTATAGAAAAAAATTGTAAATTTTCAGATCTACTTAGGCTACATTGTGACATTCTGGTTGAATATCTTAGCTCCAGTGAGTCTTGTTATAGAGGTCAATGAATTTCAATGGAAGACAAGAATGTCAGAAGCCACCAGAAGCTGTCACCTAGTAACAGGTTTGACTAAGTTTTCCCGTTCATTGCTTTTTATGGTATGCCAATTAGACTAGGAACCCAGTGATCCCAAGAGCAAGGTATACTTTGTGGTGATGTGGCTGAGTGTACACAGTTACTTTTCAAAAAGCAATAATAGAAATAGTGTCTAATTGCCTTGTCGTAAAACTGGATTTGTGAAATTAGTCCTTTTTAACTGAACACAGTCTGAACCAAAAGCAATGGTCTTCAGATATTCAAGCAATAATATGGTATATTTATGAACATGCACAAGGACAAGCTCAACTACGACTACAAAATTCTTATGCGTAAGTCCCATGTTCCTGAAGAAAAAGCTCGGGGAACAAATCCGCTCTGTCTTGGAAGCTTACATATTAAGATTTTGGCTTATCATTGGTTTAGCCTTCTCAGGCTTCTACATGGCGTTCCAGTAAAATAAATAAACCTAGTATTACACAGGCTGGAACAAGCCTGAATTAATACCATACATAGCCATTTGTGAAAGGTCATGGTGATTGAAAAGCGGGGATAAACACTTTGGAATTTTGGGAATGTCCCTCCATCACAAATTAAAGAAAGGATTAAGAGATGGGGGGATATCACTGTGTGACTGGCATCTCTGTCTGGATCAAGAGGGCCACCTGTTCCAGATTAACACGCTTGAGTTTAGCTGATCTGATTTTATCTCTGCATCTTAAATTAGTCAGAAAAGGGTTAAAGAGATCAAAAAGAATATGCGTGGGATCACAGGGGTCTTCACTTCTAGATTAAAAGGATGAAGCCAGTAATTCAGAAAGCAGGAACCCCTTTCCAGATGAGTGAGGATTCATGAGGATTTTCCAAGCTGTTGTGCAATGTCGAATGTTTTGAAGATAAAGGTTAAAGGGAAACACAGGTAAAAGCCGTAGCTTTCCATTGTATGAATTTCACATAATATACTTTGCTAAACAGCCCACCTAATGACAAAACATTGACCCTATGGTCAGGATAACCACCACAGGCATTGGCCAGCTGATGCAGCCCACCTAATGACAAAACCTTGACCCTTGTGTCAGGCTAACCAACACAGGCAATGGCCAGTTGATGCAGCCCACCTAATGACAAAACCTTGACCCTAGTGTCAGGCTAACCAACACAGGCAATGGCCAGCTGATGCAGCCCACCTAATGACAACACCTTGACCCTAGTGTCAGGCTAACCAAAACAGGCAATGGCCAGCTGATGCAGCCCACCTAATGACAACACCTTGACCCTAGTGTCAGGCTAACCAAAACAGGCAATGGCCAGCTGATGCAGCCCACCTAATGACAAAACCTTGACCCTAATGTCAGGCTAACCAAAACAGGCAATGGCCAGCTGATGCAGCCCACCTAATGACAAAACCTTGACCCTTGTGTCAGGCTAACCAACACAGGCAATGGCCAGTTGATGCAGCCCACCTAATGACAAAACCTTGACCTAGTGTCAGGCTAACCAACACAGGCAATTGGCCAGCTGATGCAGCCCACTAATGACAAAACCTTGACCCTAGTGTCAGGCTAACCAAAACAGGCAATGGCCAGCTGATGCAGCCCACTAATGACAAAACCTTGACCCTT
>JAODAL010049669.1:0-28002 GCA_025379985.1 Phyllomedusa bahiana | reverse complement strand
TGATATATAGGACCCCAGTAGGTAGGTTTATACTTTTCCCGTGGGTTTAAGTAGGTATATAGGGCCTTCCCCAGTCAGTAGGCAGGTATATACTGTCCCCCAGTAGTTAGATAGGTATATAGGGCTTCCACCCAATAGTTAGGTAGGCATACTGCCCACTGAATCCCCTATTAAAAATAAAAAATAACTAATATTCACCTCTTCCTGTTCCCCTGCTGAACACCTATTGAGTCTGAAATTGATGGCATGGCCAAGTACAGGCACCAGAGCAGGCAGCGCAATGACATCATCACATTGCACCGTGGCATCTAGAAGGCTAAACAGCAGAGATCAGAGGATCCCAGCTGTTCTGCCTGAGCCATGTAGGTGGTGGCTGTGATCGCTGCATTGCTGGGTCTATGTGACAGCTGTGCTGGGAAGGGGTACTGTGGATCCCCTTGGCTCAGGGGCTTGGTCGCAAATGTGACTACTACAATCTCTGTAGCTGCGCCATGGTGTTCCAACAATGTGTTATATGCCAAGCTTTGTAAAATCTACATGAGGACATCTTTTTACTTGATCAGATTTTTTTAGGGCTATTTAGTGAAGGCATTTGCATCCATCACCTTAGCCTTAGAGGACTAATTTAAAAGGATCTCTATGCTGTTCACATACAAGAACAACTAGCCTGTTTCTCTGTAAGATGTAGGGGGTGGGCCTGTTCTACCTTTATCTATGTAGTCCAAGTCACTTTTAAATATCCAGTGATTTAAATGTCATGCTTTGTGCGGTGTCTTGTGTTTGCAGCTGCACCTGTGTTTTTCTTTCTGCAGCCTATATCCCATTCTCCTCTTACGTGTACAGCTCCCTGTCCAGTCCTCCTGCTGCTATCCAGCCTCATAGTGCATTCTAGGTTGCACATGAGGAGCCTTATAGAGCATGTGTCTAAACCAAGAAGAAGTGCAGCTCCGTCTTAAGAAGATTAAAATAGACAAATCACCAGGTCCTCATGTTTTACACCCGCGTGTCCTAAGGGAGTTAAGTAATGTCATAGATAGGCCCCTATTTCTTAATATTTATGGACTGTCTAATAATGGGGTATGTCCCAAAGGATTGATGCATAGCAAATGTGGTGCCAATATTCAAAAAAGGGGTCAAAAAGTGATCTTAGAAACTATAGGCCGGTAAACTTAACCTCCGTTGTGGGTAAAATGTTTGAGGGTTTTCTAAGAGATTCTGTCCTGAACTATCTCACTGAAAATAAATGTATAACTCCGTTCCAGCATGGGTTTATGAAGAATCGGTCCTGTCAGACTAATCCCATCAGCTTCTATGAGGAAGTCAGTGCTAGACTGGATCGGGGTGAGGCATCCAATGTCATATATCTAGATTTTTCTAAAGCATTTCATACTGTGCCACATAAAAGGTTGATAAGTAAAATGAGAATGCTTGGACTGGGGAAAAATGTGTGAAAGTGGGTAAGCAACTGGCTCACTGATAGAAAACAAAGGGTAGTAATTAACAGTACATACTCAGACTGGATTGCTGTTACTAGTGGGGTACCACAGGGCTCAGTAGTGGGCCCTATCCTCTTTAATATTTTCATTAATGATCTTACACAGGGATTGCACAGTAGAATATTGATCTATGCAGATGATACTAAGCTCTGTAAAGTAATTAGCACAATAGAGGATAATGTGTTATTACAAAGGGATCTGGATAAGTTGGAGGACTGGGCAGAGAAATGGCAGATGAGGTTTAACACAGATAAATGCAAGGTTATGCAAATGGGGAGGAAAAATCCATTCCATGATTACTTGTTAAATGGAAAAACGCTGAGTAAAAGTGACTTGGAGAAATACTTAATTGTAGCAGCCAGTGTCAGGCAGCAATTGCCAAGGAAAATAGGATTAGGGGGTGTATTAAAAGGGGCATAGATGCACATGATGAGAGCATTATTCTACCATTATACCAGTCACTGGTTAGACCACACATTGAATACTGTGTAGAGTTTTGGGCACCAGTGCACAGGAAAGACATTGTAGAGCTTGAACAGGTACAAAGGTGGGCAGCAAGAATAATAAAAGGACTGAGTGGACTGCAATACCAAAAGATTGCAAGATTAGGGTTATTTAGTTCAGGGAAAAGACGGCTTTGGGGGGACATAATAAATATGTTTAAATATATTAAAGGTCAGCATAGAGATCTTTCTCAAGATTTATTTATACAAAGGACTGTATCAAGAACAAGGAGGCATCCTCTATGTCTTGAGGAACGAAGGATTCTTCATAAACATAGAAAGGGATTCTTTATGTTAGGGGCAGTGAGACTGTGTAACTCTCTGCCAGAGGAACTTGTCATGGGGAATTCAATAACAGAGTTCAAAAAGGGTTTGGATGCATTTCTGGAGTGTAATAATATGACAAGTAATAACGACTAGGATTCTGGAGAGGTGTCGTTGATCCACTGATTATTCCGATTGCCAGATTGGAGTTGGGAAGGCATTTTTTCTCTAAAATGAGGACAATTGGCTCCTGCCTCATTGGGTTTTTTTGCCTTCCTCTGGATCAACACTTTAGCAAAATAGGCTGAACTGGATGGACGTCTTGTCTTTTTTTCGGCCTTACAAACTATGTAACTATGTAACTATATGTAAATATGTTCATGTGCGTGCCCTAAAGAGCGCTCTGACATATAAAGGAATAGACAGAGAGCTGTCCACGTGAGAAGACAGCAGGATGATGGCCATGGTAAGAGGAACCCAGTTCTGACACCTGCAAGCACATTCCAGCTTTCCCAGAGCCAATGCTGTAAAACCCCTGTCTATGTTAGAGATTCTCGCACACTTCAACCTTGCCAGTCTGTTGGTGCTCTTCGTTGTTGCTGCTCAGGGTTTGGCTTATTCCAGTTTGTGATTCTCCAGTTTTAAACGTTTGGCTATTCCTACCCGCTTACAACTGTACTCCACCTGTCCTGACCTCTAGCCTGTAACATGACCAGGATTGTACTGAACAAACCATGAAACAGCTTCCTGTTGTGTTGCAGTATACATCCGTAAGTTGGCAAGCCAGTAAAAAAATATATCAATACTTTATTAGAAAAAACATTAAAATTCCATAAACATCTTCAGACAAGCAGTAAGACAATCACCAACCGTGCTCAGTAGAGTATCATCAAGTAGGCATGCGGAAGAGACCGACGCGTTTCGGTGCAAAGCACCTTATTCCTGATCTGACTGTCGGTATCTGACTTAGGATTTAAATAGGAAGCGGGCGTAGCCCTGCATGCAATGATATAATTAACTCTAAGAATGCCATGTTAAAACCTAAATCTAACATGTGAACAAACATATGAGTAAACTGTCACGGACGCCCCTGCGACCTCTGTCTCAGGTCGCAGGGGCGTCCATGCTGCGGCTCTCAGCGGAGCCCCGTCCCGCACGCCGGGTTCGGGGTCCGCTCTTCTCCCAGTCCCCGCACGGCAACAACTTACCGGCCGCGCTCCTGCTCAGTCAGTCCCAGTCTCCGGCGCGTGGCTCCGCCCTAGGGCGCGCGCGCGGCCCGGCTGTTTGAAATTTTAAAGGGGCAGTGCGCCGGTAATTGGCTATTGCCGGGCACTGCTCCTATTTAGGTCTGGCCCTTCCTGCCGGCCCTCGCCGGATCCTTTGTGTGTTTACCTCTGGAGAAAGCGTTATAGTCTGTCTAGTCTTGTCTTTCCGTGTACCGTACCTTGTCTACGTTTATCGACCACGTATCTTGCCGCCTGCCCTGACCGTCTGCCTGTCCACGTTTACGATCCAGAGGCCTGTCCTGACTTCTGCCTGTCCCCGACACGAGCTTGCCTGACGAATCTGTACTACGTCTACCCTTGGCCGCCACCGCAGGCAAGTCCCGCCAGTGGAACGACCTGGTAGACTCCCGCCGCAGCAAGTCCATCCCGCTTTGCGGCAGGCTCTGGTGAATACCGGGACCTACTTAGATTCCGTTCCCTGGTGTGGGCTTCCACCATCGCCTGCGGTGGTCCAGCGGATCACTACCGTCCGTTAAAGTAGGATCCGGCCATGGATCCCGCCAAGGTATCGATGCCAAGTGTCGCAGTATCACCACTGTTGTGGCCAAGCAGTCCCAAACAGCATCGCGCAGCAAGCGCAACAGCTCGAGCAACTCTCCTCCCTGGTGCAGCAGTTCATCGCCACTCAGCAGCAGCAGTCGGCTGCAGTGGTTCCTCCCGTGGCAGTTGCTCCAGTCGGTCCCAAGCTCCGGCTATCCATGCCGACTAAGTTTGATGGGGATTCCAAGGTCTGCAGGGGCTTCATCACTCAGTGCTCCCTGCATGTGGAACTCATGGCTGGTCAGTTTCCGTCAGAAAGATCAAGGTGGCCTTCGTGGTCAGTTCCTCTCGGTAAAGCCTGGCCTGGGCAACTCTCTGTGGGACCGAGGTGACCCTATCACGGCCGATCTAGCGACATTTCTACTAGAGTTCCGGAATGTCTTCGAGGAACCTGCTCGTGCGTCATCTGCCGAAACCGCCTGTTGAACCTGCAGCAAGGGAACACCTCCGTTGGAGGACTACGCCGTGCAATTCCGACACTAGCATCGGAGCTAGCCTGGAACGATGCAGCATTATGCGCCACGTTCAAGAAAGGCCTCTCCAGCCCAATCAAGGATGCGCTCGCCGCCCGGGACCTTCCGTCTTCTTTAAGCGAGCTAATCCACCTGGCTAACCGGAGTGACAGAAAGGCGTGAGGAGCTCCGCCAAGAGCAAGAACCAGCCCGTTACACGCCGTCCATCTCACCTTGCACCGGTGTTTCTACGGCCTCACCACACCTCCTTCCCAGCCAGCCGTGGAAGAGGTCATGCAAGTGGTTGGAGCCCACCTGTCTCCGCAAGTGCTTAACCGACGGCGTAAAGGGAATCTATGTCTCTACTGCGGCAGCTCTGATCACCTCCTCCGTTGTTGTCTGCTTCGCCCACGGCGTCCGGGAGAAGGGGCACACCTGGGCTACGTGGGGGAAGCATCCCTAAGCGTGTGCAGTCTCCTCTCCCACCTGAACATTTCGGTCCTGATCGGCACTGAAGCCGGGACTCACTTCAAGTTTCAGCATTCTTGGACTCCGGTTCTGCTGGAAACTTCCTGGACGCTGCCCTGGTGTCTCAACACTGCCTTCCCGTGGTTCCCCTGGAGAATCCTCTGTCCATTTCCTCCGTCAGTGGAGAGATCCTCCGTGACCCAGTCTGTTTCCGTACTGAGCCGTTGTCCCTCCAAGTAGGGGCACTTCACAAAGAGAGACTATCGTTCTATGTGTTACCCGGTCTTCTTCGCTGTCCTATTGGGTCTACTGGCTGAAACGCAATGCCCGGTGCTTGACTGGCAGACGGGCGAGGTCTTGCGATGGGGCCCAGAGTGTCGGTCTCGCTGTTTGGTGACACCTCGCCAGGTGCCAGCCGCTTCTACGGTACCAGCTAAGCCTCTAGCGGGTCTTCCCGCTCCTTACCAGGAGTATGCTGATGTCTTCTCCGAGAAGCAAGCAGAGACCCTGCCGCCACATCGTCCTTATGATTGTCCGATTGACCTATTGCCCGGTACCAGCCCTCCTCGGGGCAGAGTCTACCCCTTATCCGTTCCGGAGACACAAGCCTTGTCCAAGTACATTCGTGAGAATCTCTAGAAGGGGTTCATTCGGAAGTCCTCTTCTCCCGCGGGGGCAGGATTCTTCTTCGTGGAAAAGAAGGATGGTACCTTGCGACCCTGCTTTGATTACCGGGGTCTGAATAAGATCACTGTGAAGAATCGGTACCCTTCTACCGTTGATCACGGAGTTATTTGACGTCTGCAGGGCGCAAGGATTTTCTCCAAATGGATCTAAGAGGGGCCTACAATTTGGTCCGAATCCGCAAGGGCGATGAATGGAAGACGGCCTTCAACACCAGGGATGGCCACTTCGAGTACCTGGTAATGCCATTCGGACTGTGTAATGCACCTGCCGTCTTCCAGGAGCTCGTGAATGACATTTTCAGGGATCTTCTCTACACCTGTGTAGTGGTCTATCTGGACGATATTTTGGTGTACTCGCCTGACCTCGAGACCCACCATTGTCATGTCCGTCAGGTTTTGAAGCGGCTCGAGATAATCACCTGTATGCCAAGCTGGAGAAGTGCCTCTTCCACCAAACCAGCCTTCCGTTTCTGGGGTACATTATTTCTGATCGAGGCCTACAAATGGATCCAGCAAAGCTGTCGGCCGTGTTGCAGTGGCCACGCCCAGTCGGTCTGCGTGCCATACAGCGTTTCTTGGGGTTCTGTACTTTATCGCCAAATTTATTCCCACTTCTCTACGCTTGTGGCTCCGATAGTGGCTCTCACTAAGAAACACGCTAACCCACGCAGCTGGCCCTCCGAAGCTGAGGAGGCATTCGCAAAGCTCAAGTCTGCCTTTACCACGGCATCTGTCCTCTCGCGGCCGGACCCCGCGAAACCCTTCACCTTGGAAGTGGATGCCTCGTCTGTGGGGGTCGGAGCCATCTTAGCAAAAAGGGCCCACGGGCAAGACCGTAACGTGTGGCTTCTTCTCCAAAACGTTCTCCCCGGCCGAGAGGAACTACACGATAGGCGACCGTGAGTTGCTGGCCATCAAGATGGCTTTGGAAGAATGGCGCTACCTATTGGAGGGGGCTCGCCATCCCATCTGCATCTATTCGGACCACAAAAACCTTCAATACTCCAGGACGGCTCAGCGACTTAACACACGCCAGGCTAGGTGGTCGCTTCTTCTCCCGGTTTGACTACCAGATTCACTTCCGGCCCGCGGAGAAAAACATCAAGGCGGACGCCCTTTCCCGGGCTTCTGACGTGGTGGGTGAGGAATCCACTCCAGAGCATATAATTCCCCCAGAACGCCTTATCTCGGCTGCTCCAGTTGACCTCCGGAAGGTTCCTCCAGGGAGGACCTACGTTCGCCCTGCTCTCCGCAGACGCATCCTGAAATGGGGCCATTGCTCTTTTGTGGCCGGTCATCCCGGCGCTCGGAAGACGTTCCTTTTGATATCCCGGTTCTATTGGTGGCCAGAGCTCGTCAAGGATGTCAAGGATTTCGTTCAGGCCTGTAACTCCTGTGCCCGCAACAAGACGCCTCGTCACAAGCCGGCAGGCCTACTACACCCACTACCCATTCCGACGCAACCTTGGACCAACATTGCGATGGACTTTATAACCGATCTCCCTCCTTCGGCTGGCAACACCGTCATTTGGGTGACTACTGATCGGTTCTCCAAGATGGCGCATTTCGTCCCTCTGCCGGGCCTGCCATCGGCCACCCGTCTGGCAGACCTATTTTTCCAGCATGTGTTCCGTCTGCATGGGCTCCCGCAGCAAATCGTCTCGGATCGGGGAGTCCAGTTTGTTTCCAAGTTCTGGCGTGCCCTGTGTTCCCAACTCCAGGTGAAACTCGACTTTTCGTCTGCTTACCACCCTCAGACGAATGGCCAGGTGGAGAGAGTAAACCAGGTCTTGGGAGGTTATCTACGCCACTTCGTTTCAGCACGCCAAGACGATTGGTCCAACTTGTTGCCATGGGCGGAGTTCTCGTACAACTCCCGAGACTCAGAATCTGCAGGGGTCTCCCCCTTCTACATTGTATATGGTCTGCATCCCCGCCCACCTCTCCCTCTGGCATCTCCCTCCGAGGTTCCTGCGGCGGACGCACTGGTTCAGGACATAAAGACCATCTGGTCCCAGACCCGCCAATCTCTGCTCCGCGCTTCCGAGCGCATGAAGACCCAAGCCGACAAGGGAAGAAGTCCTCCTCCTGTCTTCTCCCCAGGTGACAAGGTGTGGCTGTCGGCCAGATATGTCCGTCTTAAGATGCCCTCCTACAAATTGGGACCCCGCTTCCTGGGACCCTTCGAGGTTATCACTCGCATTAATCCGGTTTCTTACAAACTCCGGCTTCCTCCCACCATGAGAATTCCTAACTCTTTCCACGTCTCTCTACTAAAACCCCTGGTTCTTAACCGTTTCTCTCCGAAGTCTATCCCTCCTCCACCCATAGCTGATGCTTCCAATGTCTTTGAAGTCAAGGAGATCCTGCGTATGAGGAGAACTAGAGGGAAACGGTACTTTCTGGTAGACTGGAAGGGGTTTGGTCCTGAAGAGAGGTCTTGGGAGCCAGAGGAGAATATCCTGAACCGTAATCTCATCCAGAGATTTCTTCATCCCCGTAAGAGAGGGGGGCCCAAGCGGGGGGTACTGTCACGGACGCCCCTGCGACCTCTGTCTCGGGTCGCAGGCGCGTCCGTGCTGCGGCTCTCAGCGGAGCCCCGTCCCGCACGTCGGGTTCGGGGTCCGCTCTTCTCCCAGTCCCCGCCGGCACCAACTTACCCGGCCGCGCTCCTGCTCAGTCAGTCCCAGTCTCCCGGCGCGTGGCTCCGCCCCTAGGGCGCGCGCGGCCCGGCTGTTTGAAATTTAAAGGGGCAGTGCGCCGGTAATTGGCTATTGCCGGGCACTGCTCCTATTTAGGTCTGGCCCCTTCCTGCCGGCCCTCGCCGGATCCTTAGTGTGTTTACCTCTGGAGAAAGCGTTATAGTCTATTCTAGTCTTGTCTTTCCGTGTACCGTACCCTTGTCTACGTTTATCGACCACGTATCGACCGTCTGCCTGTCCACGTTTACGATCCAGAGCCACCTGTCCTGACCTTCTGCCTGTCCCCGACCACGAGCTTGCCTGACGAATCTGTACTACGTCTACCCTTGGCCGCCACCGCAGGCAAGTCCCGCCAGTGGAACGACCTGGTAGACGCCCGCCGCAGCAAGTCCACACCGCAGGCGGGCTCCACCATCGCCTGCGGTGGACCAGCGGATCCACTACCCGTCCGTTACATAAACTTTTAAAAATGCATACATTTAACGATACTGACATGTTATATATCATAGTAATCATTATTTCCAAGCTGCAGAATAGAGAAGGATTTGAATGTTACTTAAATATTATTTAAAAGTGATACAATATATCGTATTTCACATTCAGACCATGCGGTTGTCTGGTCTGAAGTGTGAATATCCACTTAGCTTTGCAATTGAGCAATTTGGTTCGCAAATTACCTCCTCTACTGGAAAGAAAAACTCTCTCTATACATATACAACTCAAAGATCTCAAATCTCCTCCGTGTTTTTTTATAAAATGTTTGGATACAGCAGACATATTGGTTAACCACATTGATTTTTGAGCATCTGACATATGCCACCTAATTCTAGTTTTTAAAGCTGTAGACGTACAACCTACATATTGTACCTGGCAAATGGTACAAGAAATCATATATACAACATTCTTAGTGTTACAGTTGATATATTGTTATATTTTGTAGCATTTGCCGGTAGTATAGGATACAAATGTATCTTTTACTTTCATATGATTACATGTTACACAGATAGAGTGTCCACAACGATAAGATCCTTTAGTAGTAAGCCAAGTCTTGCGCAATCGATTTTCTGCACTCAAAAAAAGACTAGGAGAAATAATAGAACCTATGGTGGGAGCTTTCTTTGACACAAATCTTACACCCTTTCTCATAATAATCGCCAAATTTGGATGCGTATGTAATATTGGTAGATGTTTTTTAATTATCGCTACAATCTTTCTATATTGAGGAGTATGTGTAGTTGAAAAAGTCTTACCTGTAAATTCATTTTTTTCCCGTCCCTTGTCCATCAATAGACTCTTGTGTGTTGTAGTACTAACTTTGTCACTCGATGCTTTTAGTATTTCACTAGTATAACCTCTACATTACAATTTGCCCAATACTTCATTCTGATACACCTCAAAAACTTGCTGATTACTACAGTTTCTTTTAGTACGTATTAACTCTCCTGTAGGGATATTATGTATAACATGGGGTGGATGGCATGATGAAGCTTGCAGTATTGAATTTTGTAATGTTGGTTTAAAGAAAGGTTGCACTGATATACATTCACCTGGTATACCATTTAAGGTAATATCCAAAAAGTTGATGGTATGTGGATTTGCTGAATGTGTAAATTTAAGGTTCATTTGATTGTCATTAAGGAAAGCCAAAAAATCAGAAATCGCTTCTGGGGGCCCTCCCATATCAGGAGGAGGTCGTCTATATAACGGCCATACCACCTGATATGGGAGGCAAAAATATTGTTATCTGAAAATAAAAATCCCTCCTCCCATGAGCTCATATAAATATTTGCAAGGGAGGGGGGAAATTTGGCCCCCATAGATGCCCCACATAATTGTAGAAAAAACTGTTGGTCAAAAGAAAAAAGTTGTGTGTCAAAAGAAATTCTACAGACATGACCAAAAATTCACATAAGTTGGACTCATTACCACTGTATTTATCTAAAAAAATTTGTAAACTAGTGAGCGCCAAATCGTGAGGGATGGATGGATATAACCCTACTACGTCACATGTTAGCCCCATAGATGTCTCCTGCCAGACAATATTTTCTAGTTGACTTACTACTTGTTTTGTATCCCGCAAGAAGCCTGGAATAAATGTGGTTGTAAATAATGTGGTTGTAAATAATGGTCCACCCAGGCTCCTAATTTTTCAGAAAAGGAATCAATTCCTGACAAAAATGGTCTGAGAGGCGGAGGAAAGAGATTTTTGTGTATTCTAGGGAGGGAATGTATAATTGACACTTGTGGGTGAGTATTATAGAGTTGTTCCGCCAGACTGGGCGATAGTGCTCCCATATTGACTCCCTCCTGCAACAGCCTTTTTAAAGTGACTTGAAAGGCTATTGTAGGATCTCGACTGAGTGGACGAGATGTTGTGTGATCCTTCAACATCTCAAGGTTAAGTTTTCTGTATAAACCTGAATCCAATACAACAACAGCTCCTCCTTTGTCTGCCATTTTAACCGTTATGTTAGAATTATTCTTAAGTTGTTGTAAGGCCAATTTTTCTTGGACATTTAAATTACCATAATTGGTTTTATAAATTTGATCTTTCATAGATTCTGCGAGCGAGATAAGATCTCGCTCCACAGCTTCTTGAAAGATATCCAACACGTCAGGCCGTGAGTGTATGGGATAGAAGTCAGGGTTTGGTAATGAAAACTTGACACCATCAGTATGACGAATATGATTCTCACTCTGCAATGACCTCAACTCTGAAACAGATTTGAGATCCTGAAAAGTTAGAAAAGAAAAGGTAGAAGAATTGGGTTGTTCCCTCCTATCTAAAGACACCTCTTGTTCATTTAACCTCAAAGAATTTGTTGGTAATGAAATGTCGATGAGTGCTCAGGAGAGGTATCCACCTCAGAAAAACTTACCAGGATTGTAACTATCTGCCTTGATCCTCTGCTTGAAACCCAACTACATCTCTGCCTGGCCCTTCTGTACCACACCTGCTTGCCAGCCATCATCACAAGAGACCTAGTCAAGTGTAGCGACCTGGGAGTTCCCCCAGTGGAATCCAAACTCCTGTGGCCTTACGCCAAACTCCCGACTGACACAGAGGATCCACGCCTGCTACTCACAGTACAGACCGGCCATGGATGCCGCTGACCTGCAGGTTTACCTGCTGCTGAAAGGCCCATCTAGGAACCTGCCAGGAGTAGCTTTTCTAGGTGCTGCAAAACATCATGGTCCATCTGCTGGCTGCTGTTTCTGCTCCAGTTGGTACTCCACCTCTGGTTCCTATGGGCAACCTCACTCTGCATCTATCTTTGCCACCCAGTTATGATGGTAATCCCAAGACCTGTAGGGGATTTCTGAACCAGTGTAGCATCCACTTTAAGATCCTGGTGCAACAGTTTCTTACAAATAAATAGAGTCAAGTTTGCAATCATCTTTTCCCTGCTCTCTGTTGGAGCCCGTGCCTGGGCTACGCACCTCTGGCAATGAGGAGATTCGTTAACATCTGATGTCCAAGATTTCCTTGTTTTCCTTCCTCAAGTTCTTTAAGGCACTCAGAAGTGCCTCCTTAGTTGCTTCTGTCCTCCTTCGATTGTGACAAGGCGACTCATCAGTGGGACATTACGCCATTCAGTTCCACACTCTTGCTTCTGAATTGACCTGATGTAACAAAGCTCTTGTTTCTACCTTCTGGCCTTGCTGGTCGTAATAAAGATAAATTGGCCAGTCAAAACAATCTGATCACATTACTGACCTGGATTAAGATCTGCTTTGTGAAAAGACAACATGGAATTTGGAAGTATCATGCCTCTCCACATCCACGTAGAGCTCCACATTTGTCTCCATTCTTCCTATGGCCACTGCAGTCTCCACAAACCATAATATCAGAAAAACCTATGCAGGTAGAGAGGCTTTGACTGAGGAAGAATGCACACGAAAGTTGCAAACTCAGTTTGTGCTGCTCCTGTGGTGGCAAGGAGCCTCTTATGAAGTATATCCTGGTATGAAATTCTCTCAGGTTATGATATGCAATGTTTCTTCGTCTTTTCTTCTGTGGGGTAACCTACCTTGAAGCTCTCTCTGGTCTTCCTTTATTCTGGCTCCACAGGGAACTTCATACATTCCTCCTCGTCTGCTGGGGACACACCTAAGGGAGCCTCTATCAATCTCCTCCATCAAAGAAGAACTACTAGCAGTATCCATCCAGTATTGCACAGAGTTATTACGGCTGCAAATCACTTACTCCTGAAATCCACCTTTTCCATTCTCCTGGGCCTCCCCTGGTTACATCTACAGGGTCCAGTGAGCAACTGGAAAACCAGTGAGGTCACACATAAGGGAGATCAGTGCCATGTTTCCTGCCAGCCAGCATTGTGCTTATCTCCAGACCAGCGTCTATCTTCTATCAAGTTGCAACCTCCAGACCTGACTGGTTTACAAGATTCCTATAAAGACTTAGTAGATGTCTTCTGCAAGCAACAAGCCAAGACTCTACTGCAACATAAACCCTATTGGGCTCCAGCCAGGTACCTCTCTTTTCTCCCCGAAGAGTTTCTCCTTGCCTTAAAATGAGGCTACGTAGGCTTATATTAAGGAAAATCTGGAAACAAAGTTTCATCCAAAAGTTGTCTTCTCCAGCTGGCAACAGGTTCTTCTTTGTGGAAGTAAATGATGGTTCACTACATCTTTGCATTGACTACAGAGATCTGAACAAGACGATGATTAAGATCCATTATCCTCTGCCTAAAATCACAGAATTATTCAATGGAATCAGAGGAGTGAGGATCTTTACCAAGCTTAATCTGCGAAGGGTCTATAATCTAATCTGCCTTCAACACTGCTGCTATATTTCAGGAACTTGAATGTTTTGGGACGTTCCTACATCTGTATGATGGTATACCTGGATGACATCCTGATATTATCCCAAGATCTGGATTCCCATTTTAAACATGTCCACTGAGTTTCTGCTCACTTTTGGGAAAATCAACTTTATGCCAACCTAGAGAAGTTTTATTCAAATGTACCAGCCTGCCGTTCCTTGGTTGCATCATTCCCAATCAAGGATAACAAATGGACCCGGAGAAAACAGACTGCCATGCTCAATTGGCCTTGGCCCGTGGGCCTCTGTACCATCCAAGGCTTCCTGGGATTCGCTAACTTTTACTGGAAGTTTATCCTTCATTTTTCCTCCATGGTCAACCTTATCAAAAAGCCCAACAACCCTAAGCTGTTGACACCAGAAGTTGAAGAGGCCTTTCACTATCTGAAGAAAGCTTTCACATCTGTGGCAGTCATCAGCCAGATCCTGAGAGACCTTTAGTTCTTGAGGTTGACTCTTCCACGGTCAGGTCCAGTGCTCACCTGTCCCAAAGAAATAATGAGAGGCAAGAGTGTCATTTGAGAGATCTTCCACAAAACCTTTTCTTCTGCAGGGAGGTATATACTAGAGGTGACCATGAACTGCTAGCCATCCACTTGGCATTAGAGCAGTAGAACCATCTGTTGGAGGGAGCTTGTCGTCCTGTGTCTATTTATTCCAACCATAATTATCTGCTGTACCTGCAGACCCTTGCCATGCTCACTGGTCATTATTTTTCTCTTGAATTAATTTCGTGTTACATTTCAATCCTGCAGGTAAGAATATTAACCTCTTCCCTCTACAGTGCATTTTTTTTGTCACATTTGTTTTTTTCACCCCTCCGACATATGAGGGCTTTTATTTTGCGGGACAAGTTGTACTTTCTAATGGTGTCATTCACCATATCATAGCATATATTGAAAAACGGCAAAAAAGTAGGTTGAAATGTGGAAAAAAAACCCTACTTTTGCTATGTTTGCAGTAGTTTTGTTTTTTCGGTCTTCACTGTTCAATATAAATGTGTTATCTGTTTTCTACAGGTTGATAGAATTCCGGCAATACAAAATATGTAGGGTTTTCGTTATGTTTCAGTACTATAAAAAAAAATTCAAATATTTTCTATTTTTTAAATTTGCGTTGCAATGCTATTTTCTGGGACCAATAACTTATTTGTACTTCCACCTATGGACCTGAGTGGGGGTGCATTTTTTGCAGGCAAAAGTATGCTTTTTATACGACTTTTGATCAGTTTTATTTCTAATTTTAGGTGACATGAAATGACCAAAAAAACATGATTTTGGCCTTTGGAATTTTTTTCTTCTACATTGTTCAATATTTTGGTTAAATGATGTAATGTTTTAATAAATTGGACTATTATGAACGTGGCTATATGAAATATGTGTAACTTTTTTATTATTTCATTTTTTTATTTGTAAAATGGCAAAAGAGGTTTGAATGGAACTTTAAATATTTTTTTTTCTTTTTACACTTTTCAAAATTATTATTTTTAAAAGTATTATATACAGATTTTAAAAGGGTGGACAAGGATGGTGGTTTTACCACTTCTTGTCTGTGACAGGAAGTGGCAAAACGGAAGACATGACAGTAATGTAAGGCTTCTAGCTACCATATTCAGCCTCCTGCAGGGGTGCCGATCAGAGTGAGAAATGCATGGCACCGTTTCTCATTCATTTAGACACATCGACCGTGATCACCGTGGCGTCTAAGTGCTTAAACAGCAGGGAAAGGAGCTGGCTCCATTTCCTGTAGTTACGAGTGAGTGTCAGCTGCATTAGCAGCCGTAACCCACAGTCTATGTAGCGGGAATGCTCTGCAATTGCTCTTTAACCACTTACCTTTAAAAGTCGGTAAGTGGTTAAATCAGATGCCCTGACATAATCCTCGGATGTCATCAACCAAGTCACAGTGTACCAGCACAGTATTGCTCCGGAATGTTTAATTTCCACTACTCCCATCCATCTTCAGAAAATTCTTCCCAGAAAAACTTTGAGCGAGACACATGACTCGTGGCGCTAACATACAAGTTCTAAATAGCTTTAAGGCAGTGTAGAATGCGCCGGAATGTATGAACCTGTTCTGCAGGTCACACATGCAGGCGCAGTGTAGAGCCAATACCAAAAGTCTGGCTCAGGCACCACCTTTACCCTGGTCTGGCTGTTCTTCTGCAGGTCATACATACAGGGCAGTGTAGAGCCAATACCACAAGTCTGGCTCAGGCACCACCTTTACCCTGGTCTGGCTGTTCTTCTGCAGGTCATACATACAGGGCAGTGTAGAGCCAATAGCACAAGTCTGGCTCAGGCACCACCTTTACCCTGATCTGGCTGTTCTTCTGCAAGTCATACATACAGGGCAGTGTAGAGCCAATGCCACAAGTCTGGCTCAGGCACCACCTTTACCCTGTGTTCTGGTCTGTTATTCTTATGCAGGTAATACATACAGGGCAGTGTAGAGCCAATACCACAAGTCTGGCTCAGGCACCACCTTTACCCTGGTCTGGCTGTTCTTCTGCAGGTCATACATACAGGTGCAGTGTAGTGCCAATATCACAAGTCTGACTCAGGCACCACCATTACTTTGGTCTGGCTGTTCTAACTGTTTTGCACCTAGGTTTGGCATCAAACATTCATAAATGTGTCTAATTCTATGAATGTGGAGCGACGCCCCCAGAATGCCATACCATTTTGGCACAGTAAAAAGCGTCTTTGGCATTACAAAGGGACTTATCACGTCAAAGTTTGGAGTGTGCCTGTTCATACATTCTTTTTGGCTCATAGTTCACCAGAAAACTGGTGTAGCCCCGTTTATACATGTCACCCTTTGTCCGTACTGCAGATATGGAGCAAGTCCTTCCCCACAAGACATTAAGGACTTTGTGGTTGCCTGTCCAGTCTGTGTCTGTGACAAGGTTTCCTACTACCCCTACCCATGCCCATAATATCCTTATTCACATCGTCATATTAAAGAATATTCTGGGAACCACAACTTGACATTTCTTAATGTAAAGCTCATAGTTGCTTATAGGAATTATGGGTGAAAAATAGTGTGTAGCTGCAGAAGGAAGGGGGGTGTAGGGAAGGTAATGTAGCAGTAGCACCTTGCTCCTTTTGTCTGCGGAGCCTCCTTCGCCATATAAGATGACACAAGTATATTATGTGGTTCATGATAAAGGGGTCCTGATACAGACTTTACTTTGAGGCCCTGAGGCTCTAAATTACAGCTCTGAATGCAACCTAAACCAATCTAATAGCAATCCGTGTGGGTTCACCCATTAGTCCCTGACACACTGAACAAGATGATCCTTCTGATTTTACCGCCTCTCTAAATGAACTGCAATAACATGATGGAACAGGAAACTGATTTTACAATATTCCTCATAAGATCAGCAGGATCTGTAGAACTGGGCACACAAAGGACTTTTCCCAGGTATAACTGAAGATATAGTATGTTTTACATTATCCAAACAGAACATTACATCACTATATGTACAGTCATTTTGCCACAATGGGACCAATTTATCTTAGTCTAGAAGCTAGATACAGAATATTTCCATTTCCTGCAGATTGTCATTGAATTGCTAAAGTGTAAACAATAACCAACTGCAGAGGAAGTTCTTCAACCTGTCCTATAATGTCCGCAGCTTTCAGATATCTATGAGGTAAAAAGACCCTTTAACTGCTCCACTGCCAAACAATTTGTCTCAGTGTTAGGGTATGTTCACACGGCGTGATGGGTCCGTGTAACATACGCTTTTAGATGCGTGCTTGGATCCGTCTGTCGGACCCTAAATGGACCCAAACACGTATCTAACAAATAGCAATGTGATTTACATTGCTTTTAATATGAAACACGCATCAGTGTTCACACGAGTGATGGCCGATGTGTGTCTCATTGCGTCTTTCGGATCCGTTCCAACAATTGACATGTCAATTCTTGATCCAAAAGACGCAGCAGGAGCCCTATTTAAAACTATAGGGTGCAATCCTGCTGCATTCAACACACATCCAAACACACAGCTGTGTGTTGGATACGTGTTGGATCTGTTTTCGCTGCTGTGTTCTTGGATGCGATTTTCGGATCCAAAATCGGATCCAAAAATGCCGTGTGACATACCTTTATTAGTATATAGATAAGTGCAATAAGAAAAATAAATAAATAGATAAATAGGTAGAGAGACAGATAGATGGATAGATAAATAGATAGATATGAGGTAGATAGATAGATACATAGATAGATAAACAAGAGTTGGAGATTCTTTGAATGGGAAGTTATGAACTACCTCCTATTTGGAAAAAGAAAAAAAAAAAATATTTTTTATTTTTATTTTTTAATAAAGATTTGATTTTTTTAGAAATTTTTGTTTGAGTGTCTTATTGGCTTACTGGGGGTTGCGCTGCACATGTCTGGATCAAAGGATACCTTATAATATTTTTTTCCATTTTTTATTTTTTATTTTTTTTATTATTATTTTTTGTTTTATTATTTATTATTTATTATTTTAATATTTTCTTTTTTATTGATTATTTTTTTCTTGTGTTTACATACGGTGTGGAGTCACCTAGGTCGCTGGGACTTTTCTTTATGGGATCCCCATTATGCTACAATATATTGTGACATTTTTTGGGGCGCCCTTTAATATGAGGGGAGGGCATTAGTCGCGATCGGGAGTGGTGATTAACTATTCTTGTGTCGTGACTTGCTTGAGCATCGTGATGTGTGCACACATTGCTATGCACTTGCTATCCCCTCTTTTAAATTAGTCGTCCAGGACCATACTAAATATTTATATTTGTTTGTTTTATTTATTTATTATAGTTTTGTATCCACTTTGGAGGGGCGATCCTAGCGATGCGCTGCCCGCAGTACAATTGTATTGTGAAGCGGTGACGCTGGGCTTGCCATCATCCAAGATGGCTTTGAGGTTCTTTTGTTCAAGTGCGCATGCGCGAGATGCGGCGGGTCCCCGCTGCATACTCTCGCGATGTCGTAGATCCAGACATGCGCAGTGCTTTCTTACAGACGCCGAGACGCACATTGTTTTGCCCGGGGAGGCAACATTGAATATCTATGATAGGAGGAGCTCATCCTGCCCCTTTCTCCTACATGGTAATATATTTTGCACAATACTTATGTATATTTATACAATTGTATTCTTTTCACTTTGTATGGCACTTTGTATATGATATGGTTGATGTTACCTGACTGGATTGTATTTTTGTTTTGTTTTCGTTTTTCAAAGTATATTTTAGATGTGCACATCCTTATTACGTTTTGTAGTCTATTTGAGAAATGGCAATCTCATTGGCTTGCTGCACTCAGCTGCCTCTTTTTAACCAGGGCAGGATAACCCAATTGCAAGTTCCTATCACTCCCTGTGAAGTTGCAGTCTGAATTGACTCCTAGTGAGGTAGCATGTTCAGTGTAGGGACTCACCTGCTCTGGAATCCCCTTGACGTTTTGGGAGGTGAGCTTAATACAATCTTTGATCAAAAACTGTAAACTAAGAGTCCCAGGTTTTTCATATTTTCCTTAGCAGTAATGCATTTCCAATATTCCTATATACCTTTATGTCTCTTTTAGTTTTTAGTGTGCCACTGTTATTTGTATTAGATGTATGCTATTGCCTTTCAGTGTGCACTATGCTTGCATTTTAAAATGTATATTTTAGATGTGCACAGCCTTATTACGTTTGTAGTCTATTTGAGAAATGGCAAGTCTTATTGGCTTGCTGCACTCAGCTGCCTCTTTTTAACCAGTGCAGGATAACCCAATTGCAAGTTCCTATCACTCCCTGTGAAGTTGCAGTCTGAATTGACTCCTAGTGAGGTAGCATGTTCAGTGTAGAGACTCACCTGCTCTGGGATCCCCTTGACGTGTTGGGAGGTGAGCTAATACATCTTTGATCAAAAAACTGTAAACAAAGAGTCCCGGGTTTTCATATTTTCCTTAGCAGTAATGCATTTCCAATTTTCCTATATACCTTTATTTCTCATTTAGTTTTTAGTGTGCCACTGTTATTTGTATTAAAATTTGCTAATTGCCTTTCAGTGTGCACCTATCTTGCATTTTTCAAAGTATATTTTAGATGTCACAGCCTTATTACGTTTTGTAGTCTATTTGAGAAATGGCAATCTCATTGGCTTGCTGCACTCAGCTGCCTCTTTTAACCAGTTGCAGGATAACCCAATTGCAAGTTCCTATCACTCCCGTGAAGTGCAGTCTGAATTGACTCCTAGTGAGGTAGCATGTTCAGTGTAGAGACTCACCTGCTCTGGGATCCCCTTTGGGACGTTTTGGGAGGTGAGCTTAATACAATCTTTGATCAAAAACTGTAAACTAAGAGTCCCAGGTTTTCATATTTTCCTTAGCAGTAATGCATTTCCAATATTCCTATATACCTTTATGTCTCATTTAGTTTTTAGTGTGCCACTGTTATTTGTATTGATTGTATTTTTGTATCACATTGTCATTTTTGATCACATATTTGATTGTCATTTATAAGCTATGTTTATATTTTTGCATAGCTAATTTGTATTCATACATATTCATGAGCACTGTTCTATATAATCACCACATGAACCACCCTTTAATTGCTTGAGAAAGGTTCTGAGTGAGCCGAAACGTTGTCTTTTTTGGACATGCAATAAAGCACGCCAATTTTTCATCCTATCTTTCTTGTGAGTGCAATTGGATTTTCCTTCGTTATTAATTTTGACCTGTGACGGGGTCTATTGCCAGTTTGTCATACATGAAAAAACTTTGAGACTCTCGGTTCACATATTTTGATCAAAAGATGTTTAAGCTGCCCACGACTTTCAACGTGATCTCAAAATCGGGCAGTCCTATCCTATCTTTACCTCTCAATCGAGCCAATCAGGCCTCTCGCTGGGTCAACCGACCTCCATTATTCAGAGAGAAAAAATAAAAAACACCCAACCTGCAAAGCTGCCCTTCTTATGACAGCCTGTGAGAGTGGGCGGGGACAGAAACCCAAAATGGAAGCACCCCTTCCTTCCCAAATAGGTTAAAATCAATGTACACCAAGTATAAATGTATGTTCTGCACACAAAAACATTTCTGAAAAAACGTATGCAAACCTGGGTGCCCATGGCAGGGCTGCGGAAACACATGTAATTATACATGTACACACACAGACCCCGCCAGCGGCACATTTCTGCAAAAAGGGCAATACACTACGTGGAAAAATCCCTAAAGAAGATTTATGCTATCTATCATACATGAAAAAACTTTGGGAGACTCTGGGTTTTCACAATATTTTGATCAAAAGATGTTTAAGCTGCCCACACTTTCAACGTGATCTCAAAATCGGGCGTCCCTATCCTATCTTTACCTTCAATCGAGCCAATCGGGCCCCTCTCGCTGGGTCAACCGACCTCCATTATTCAGAGAGAAAAAATAAAAAACACCCAACCTGCAAAGCTGCCCTTCTTATGACAGCCTGTTATGCTACAACGTAACTATGAAACGTTATCAAAGAAACAAGTTACTTTAGAATTGCATTTAGTGACTTTAAAACAATATTACAAGAATAATCGTATTCCTATGGGTATGCGTACACGCTTGAAACCCAATTTTTTTACATTTGATTTGGATTTTCGCTCAAGGTTTGAACTTATTTCCAACAAGTATGCAATCGATGTTATCTTATTGAATTTGGAGTTTTTGCACAAGGATCTTTGGAATGTAAATCATAAATTGAATGAAGCAAGAGTGACTTTAAAACATGC
Source organism: Phyllomedusa bahiana (assembly GCA_025379985.1). Classification (NCBI taxonomy): domain Eukaryota; kingdom Metazoa; phylum Chordata; class Amphibia; order Anura; family Hylidae; genus Phyllomedusa; species Phyllomedusa bahiana. The sequence goes on along the minus strand of JAODAL010049669.1, from coordinate 7,014 downwards.
AATGTCTACAGAGAATTTTACTGAATTCATACAGAAACAAGATTCCTTTTTGATGAAATTTAGATCAGATTTGGATGAAAGAAAACGTCGTAAATGGCAAAGAGACATCCTGGACTATGATACAGGATTCGTTTATTCCTGGAAATAGGAATATCAGGCTAGAGATTTGGGTGCTAAATTTCCAAAAACACAAAGGGACTTAAAATCTAATGAAAAATCCTTGAATTCATCTATTGATTTTTTAGGACTTGGCAGCAAGGAAAACGACGGCCCACCAGAAGAGGGGGCAAACGTTTCAAATCCAGGAAAAACAAGAAGTCACAGGACTCCCAAACAGCAGCAACAGAGGGGACCAAAGACCTCAAAAATTAAGTAGTATCATCATCGGATGAATCTATTGTGTTAAATATTTCCTCAATTTCTCTCACCGATCCACAGTTACAGTTGTTATCTAAAGGTTTATCGTTTTGTCCCAGCAATTATGTGAATTGGTTTGATTTAGAACTGGATTTACAACAGTTTTTTAGGAGATTGAAATTGTGTATTTGGCATCATGATAAACCTGCTAGACCTACACCTGATGCTTTAGAACAGTCTACTCAGGTTCAGTTCACTTTAAAAGCATTTAATCTTTCCTTGTTGAGTGACTTTAATCCCATCAATAGTGTCCATCAATTAGAAACATATAAAGATCTGGTTAAACAAGAGTTGGAGGTACTTAAAAAGGACAATAAATTAAAACCCCTAAAGTCTGCTAATCTTAAAAGTGCTGAGATTATAGCCAATAATGAGATTTGTAACAACCCTAATATCACAATAAAGCCTGCAGATAAGGGGGGAGCAATTGTTTTAATGGATACATCTAAATATATTGAAGAAGCCATGAGGCAGTTGTCAGATGTTAGTGTTTACAGAAAACTAAGTAGTGATCCGAAATTTGAATTTAATAGAAAATTAATTAATGTGGTGGATAAAGCCTTTAATGACCATATGATTGATAAATCTTTACAAACATTTTTGATTGTGGAAAATCCTATAACTCCTGTTCTGTATTTGTTGCCCAAGGTGCACAAAACTTTGATAGACCCTCCGGGCCGACCTATTGTCTCAGGCAGAGGTTCGGTTTTTAGTCAAGCCTTTTTATTCTTGGATAGAGTGTTAAGAGAATTGGTATCGAATAGTAAGTCATATATCAAAGATACTACTGACTTCTTATGTAAATTAAAGGAAATTTTTATTCCTGAGTCAGCCATTTTAGTCTCACTAGATATAGTGAGTCTATACACTTCTATTGAGCATGTTAGTGGTATGCAGGCTGTAGCTAGAGCACTCAATCAAACAGATTTTTCCGATCATGGTAAAGAATTTCTGATGTCATTGTTAGATCTTATCCTTACCTGCAATTATTTCTTATTTGGGGACACATTTTACTTAAAATTGCGGGGCACCGCAATGGGTACTAATGTTGCGCCCACATATTCCAATCTGTTTGTTTCTCGTTTAGAAGAACAATTCATCTATACCTCCACCTATTTTCAACATGAGGGGAGCTGGTGGAGGTATATTGATGATGTTTTTATGATTTGGATTGGATCTGCAGATGAGTTAAGTGAATTTTTCTTGTTCTTGAATGATATACATCCAAGCATAAAATTCACTTCTTCCTTCTCTTATGATTCAGTGGTCTTCTTAGATACTAAAGTCAACAAATTAGGTTCTTGTTTCAGCACACAGTTACATGTTAAATCTACAGACCGCAATACATTACTCAGATATGAAAGCTGTCATCCCTCAAATATGATCAAATATTTACCTTACAGCCAAATGCTAAGAGTGAAAAGAATTGTAGATGATCCAATCAAATGTCAAGAATCACTAAATATGATGTCTGATAAGTTCAAAGAACGAGGGTATCCCTCTAAGATTATAGATTCACATAGGAAACGAGTTGAGGACTTAAATAGATCTTCTTTATTGATGCCTCGTAAAAAATCCTCTATGGATAGAATCCCATTTATATCCACATACAATGTTTTAAGTACGTCAATTGCACGGATTATTACTAAACATTGGTATATTGTTAGAGATTGTTTTAAAAACATTAAGGAGTTTCAGAATTTCCCACTGATGTCATATAGGCGCCCGAGAAATCTCAGGGATCGCCTTGTTAAAAGTGAGATACCTTCTCAATCTAGAATTAAACAAATCTTCTTAAGTAAACCCAAGCTAGGTACTTACCCATGCCTAAATTGTGTAAATTGTAATATTATTGAAAAAGGCGAATGGTTTACATGCAACTCTGATTGGGTGGTATATGTGTTATGGTGCCCATGCAAAAAGATATATGTGGGAGAAACTTCGTGCGATTTAAAAACAAGACTAAATGGGCATAGACACTCGATACTTAAAAAGAGACAAGATTTACCAGTTGCTAAACATTTTATTGAAGCTGGTCATTCACAGTGGGATTTGAAATGTATGATTCTAGATCAAATTTCTCCATTAAAGAGGGGAGGCGATAGGTCTATCTTACTTAAAAAGAAAGAGCTGGAGTGGATTTACAAACTTAATGCACTACATCCCCAAGGTTTAAATGTGGAATTTAAAATCAGTCCTCGCATGTTTAAATAGATACCTAGAGATTTACTCCGCTGTCCTTGTTTCTACCCTTCGGTACAGGTGGTCTTTAATGATTTAAAAATTCTCTTGAAAAAAAGTTTCTTTTGCGGAAAAGTTTTTTTCTTGATGTAAAAAGAATTTTTTTGATAAAAATTTCCTTTTATTTTATGTTAATTTTCTTTTTTTATTTTTTATTTCAGATTCTTTGAATGGGAAGTTATGAACTACCTCCTATTTGGAAAAAGAAAAAAAAAATTTTTAGAGTTTATTTTTATTTTTTATTTTTTAATAAAGATTAGATTTTTTTAGAAATTTTTTTTTGAGTGTCTTATTGGCTTACTGGGGGTTGCGCTGCACATGTCTGGATCAAAGGATACCTTATAATATTTTTTTCTATTTTTTATTTTTTTATTATTATTTTTTGTTTTAATTTCTTATTTTAATATTTTCTTTTTTATTGATATTTTTTTTCTTGTGTTTACATACGGTGTGGAGTCACCTAGGTCGCTGGGACTTTTCTCTAGGGGATCCCCATTATGCTACAATACATTGTGACATTTTTTGGGGCGCCCTTTAATATGAGGGGAGCGCATTAGTCGCGATCGGGAGTGGTGATTCACTATTCTTGTGTCATGACTTGTTTGAGCATTTTGATGTGTGTCCACCATACGTGTGCACGCATTACTATGCACTCGCTATCCCCTCTTTTAAATTAGTCGTCCAGGACCATACTAAATATTTATATCGTTTGTTTTATTTATTTATTATAGTTTTATATCCACTTTGGAGGGGCGATCCTAGCGATGCGCTGCCCACAGTGCAATTGTATTGTGAAGCGGTAACGCTGGGCTTGCCATCATCCAAGATGGCTTTGAGGTTCCTTTGTTCAAGTGCGCATGCGCGAGATGCGGCGGGTCCCCGCTGCATACTCCCGCGATGTCGTAGATCCAGACATGCGCATTGCTTCCTTACAGACGCCGAGACGCACATTGTTTTGCCCGGGGAGGCAACATTGAATATCTATGATAGGAGGAGCTCATCCTGCCCCTTTCTCCTATATGGTAATATATTTTGCACAATACTTATGTATATTTATACAATTGTAATTCTTTTCACTTTGTATGGCAACTTTGTATTTGATATGGTTGATGTTTACCTGACTTGATTGTATTTTTGTATCACATTGTCATTTTTGATCACATATTTGATTGTCACTTCTAAGCTATGTTTATATTTTTGTATAGCTAATTTGTATTCATACATATTCATGAGCACTGTTCTATATAATCACCACATGAACCACCCTTTAATTGCTTGAGAAAGGTTCTGAGTGAGCCGAAACGTTGCCTTTTTTGGACATGCAATAAAGCACGCCAATTTTTCATCCTATCTTTCTTGTGAGTGCAATTGGATTTTCCTTGGTTACATAGATAGATAGATATGAGGTAGATAGATACATAAATATATCGATAGATAGATAGATAGATATGAGGTAGATAGATAGATAGATAGATAGACATATTGTACATGTTTCTGAATTTCTATGGTCTTGCAATGGCGCTATAGATGCTGCATTGCCTAGACAATTTACTTGCTTTTGTAACATGTCTTAATTTTATAAATACATAAGTTCAAGATAAATAGATAGGTAGCTGGATAGATAAGCTTAACATGTAATTCATTATAATATACAATATTACTTTTGCAATGCTTTTTAATGACTTCTACAATTTCCTGATGCAGTTTTCTATTAGGTCCCCAGTGATGCAATTATAGTGATTTTACCACCCAGAACAAAATGGCATGAGTTTGCTTACACCTGCATCTGTGTTAAAAATGATTCATTATAATATTAATGTGCATGATTCAGTGAAAGGGTTAACTACATACTTTGCTGCCATTCAGCTGACCACACGTAACATACAATCTATTCTAGAAAGTGAGGGGGATGGAAATGCTGAATAGGTATATTTGTTTTCCTCTGTATACAAGTAGACAAAAGTGCCTGTCTAAAACATGCTTAGACTATGTTCACAGCATATCTGCAGTCCGTATTTCAGAGCGCAATTGCGCTGCAATACGCCCGAAGTGCACACCGCAAATACAGTAATTCTTAGCTCTCGAAAACATCAGGCGTATTGCAGCGTGTACAGTACACACCGCAATACTCCATGTGAACAGACCCTTACATCTTTAGTAAATATGACAGACAAGGACAGACATTGACCGATTCAAGATGGAGAATGTAAAGTAACATGAGGAAATGACAAAGAAAAACTACACTCATACAGGCCCCACATTGTACTCATAACACTGGATCAACACTGATAACTGTAAGATACAAATACTAAATTTATACTTTTACTATAAGCACTACAACTGTATGAAGAACGTTATAAATCTTTATGTTTTATAGGAAATCATCAGCCTGAACAAGAACCCAGGGAAGAAGGTATATATACCGTTGTAACCAGAAGTTTACATACACTATGTAAAAAGACCCATCTGCATGTTTTTCTCACTATCTGACATGCAATCAGAATAAACCTTACTTGTTTAGGTCAATTAGGAACCAAAATTATTTATATTTGCCAAATGCCAGAATAATGAGAGAGAATTTTTAAGGTATTTTTATTACTTTCTGCAAAGTCAAAAGTTTCCATACATTTCATTAGTATTTGACAGCATTGCCCTTAAACTGTATGACTTGGGTCAAATGTTTTGGATATCCTTACACAAGCTTCTAACAATAGTTGGTAGGAATTTGGCCCATTCCTCCTGACTAGTGTTGAGTGATTTTTATCGACAAAGTTGAAATCGGCAAGGTTTTTATGGTGATCGAAATTTTCAGATCATACGATAATGGTTAAAATCTGTGCATCATCTATTACGATCGCGCCATTTTCGGCGCTTCCTGTCATTTTGGCGGCCAGCAAATCAGATTACAGAATAGAGCAGGGTGAGATGTGTGTGCGATGTCATGACTGGGATGTGTATGGTTACGATTGGCTGGAAAAATCACATGACCTCGTTTTAACATAGAACAGCCCTTCCTGTTCAGCCTTAGTGTCTCTCAGCGTCTCATAGGAATAGGACGTGCGCTCTGCCTGTGGCCAAACAGCTCAGCGAAATTAGTCTTTTTCTGCACAGAGAAACCTCTACTATTAGCTGTGATCCTTCCAATTTAGTTAGATTAGAGATTTGAAGATTTTATGTAGTTAGCTAGAGAATTTTAAAGCAGCATCTACCGTCTGTAAAGTCACGGGGGAGCGGGGGCAGGGGGGGCCCCGCGGCGAACACTGACAAGCACTATCTATAAAGAACACTGGATAAAGTTCACCAAGACTTAGTGTAGACATTGCACTGCAATATCTTTATTATTAACATTTTTCTATTGAAATATTTCCTTTGGATTTTGGGCAGGCCTGAACTTAATTGGATACACTCTTTTCTAGTAACCAGGCTCTTTTAGGGCAAAACCCACTTTTTTATCAGATACATTTCAATAGGTTTTTTTTTTTTCAATTTTACCCTTTCCACCTTGTTGATATATCCCCTTCAGTTTAAATTACAATCCCAATCTTTTAGTCACACAGTTGTTTGTTGCCAAAAAAACCGGTATCATACGAAAACATACAATACGGTTTTTTACTTTTTTTGCACCCCGCTTGTTCATTTACGCAGCATCCACTAAAACTTTAAACACAATTTTATAGTCACCACAGGTGAATTGAAAGGTGCAAAAAATCCCTGAATTAAACGAAAAAAAAAACAGATACGGTTTTTTTGACTTTTGCGAACCCCGCTTTGTTCATTGACGCAGCATCCACGAAATCTTAAAACAGCAAATTTTATAGTCACCACGGGAAATTTAAAAGGGGCAAAAAAAAGCCTGTACTATACAAAAAATAAAAAACATGTTTTTTTTCACTTTTGCCCCGTCCAATCGTTTTATAGAGACACCTTGCAGTTAAATTTGAATCCAGCAATTTTGTTTTGATTAGAGGGATTGAGAAACGTGATTTCCGTCTTTTAATTTAAAAGGGCCTTTCCAAAACTATCCCTAACCTTCTCAAATTTTTTATATTTCGAACATGGAGCGAAAAGCAGGTGGTAAAGCGAGCAAAGAGGGGGGGAGCACTGAGGTAGGGCAGAGGAAATCCTTCCAGTGCTGGGGACAACACGCAGCCACGACGTCTTTTCAGACCGCAGGGCCTCAGCCCGGGTCAGGGGGCCCGGAACTAAGAACGAACAACGTCGCCAATCTGTCCTTCAGTGGTTTTAAAGCAACCCCTCAGCAGTCTTAAACCTCCTCTCCTCCCCGTCCGGCCAAAATGTCATCAGCATCATCAGCATCCGTCCCAAAATAACAGCCCAAATGTCAACTCGTGTACC
>JAODAL010049668.1:0-28003 GCA_025379985.1 Phyllomedusa bahiana | reverse complement strand
AGCCCTGATCCCGAGCTGTCCTGCGGGGAAAATGGGGAGCGGAGGAAAACCAAAGAAAATCAAAGGGGTTCCCCCTTGCCTGTGGGTGTGGGAAAAACCCCTTTTGACCAAAGAGCCCCGGGGAATGGGTGCACAGTCAATCTGGGGCCCTTTTGAGTGGCCCCAGAGCTGCCCTGGTTTTGGAAGCCAGTACCAGGCCCAAAACTGGGCCCTTATTTATCAAAAACTTTTAAAAGAAAGGGACTGTCTTAGTTGCCCATAGAAAACCAAATTCGGGGCTTAGCTTTTTTTTCTCCCCTCAGCTGTTTCAAAAATTTTTAAAGGGTTTTGGTTTGGTTTTCCCCCCCGGGAACTAAAAACAGTTTAATTTTTGACGTTTTGAAAAAATTTTGGCCCCAAAACCTGTGTGGCTGTCGGGGATATTCCCTTTTTGGGTTGGTGAAAAAGGGTTTTGGGTTTTTGGTAGGGGGTTTTTTAAAATTACCCTTTTTACCTTAATAAGGGGGTTTTAAAAAAATTTTTTTTTTAAATTTTTTTTCCTTTAGGGGTTTTTTTGGGTTTTTTTGTGTTGTTTTTTTTTTTTTAAAAAAAATAATTGTGAAATATTTTTTCACACAAAAAAAACACTTTTTTGGTACCCAACACGGGTAAAAAACCCTTGTCGAATTTTTCTAGCAATTTTTAAAAGTGTGGAATGTGAAGGGGGTAAAGAAAATGTAAAAAAAAATTTAAAAAAATTTTAAATTTTTTTTTTAAATTTCTGCAATAATTTCTAAGTGAACAAAAAAACTATTCCCCCAAAAATAAAAACTTGTTTGAAAAAAAATCGGGGCCCCCAACCCATCTCCCCATCATTAAAAAAAATTAAAAAAGTTAAAAAATGTTAAAAACGCAAGGAGGCAAAAAAAAAAAAAAAAATTGTTTTGGTAATTAACTATTTTTTCAGGCCTGGGGCTTAAGGGGGAAAAACAACACCTATCCCTCCTTACAAAACCCCAACAAATTTTGGATGGGCGATGAAATATAAAAATTTTCCCCAAATTTTGCATTGGGGAATCCATTTTTTCCCCTCAGAATTTTTAGGGGGACAGGTTTTACTTTAATTTTGGGTAAGTCAGGGTTCCAAACAGAATGCTGTGGGAGCCCAAAACTGTGCAGGGGAGCTGAGGGCATAGCTGTTGTACGGGGTTTAATGGTTTTTTCTCCCTACATACATTTCAACAGGCACGCCCCTTTGGGGAAAAATTTTAAACCTTTTACTTTTAAAATTCTCATCCAGGGAAAAAGGGCCCATCTATATCACACTGCGGCTGGTGTGCACATGATGTGACTTAGGCCATGTTAAACCCCTCCCCTTTTTAAAAAAGGGGCCGTTTTTCGGTGGAAATTTTACGCCCAAAAGTGCCCCCAAATTACGGGCTGAAAACGGCCCCTTTCATTACGGGAAATTTTCACAGTTCTCTAAGAGAAAAAATTATGGATTACTTTCTTTTCCCCGCCCGGCAAAAAGCCGGGCCGGGGCCGGGAGAAAATTTGACATGTAAATTTACTAGCGGGTATACGCGGCCGCTGCAATTCAAGGGGGTTTTTTTGGGGCCGGGAGGTCCCGGCCCCCTGTTTCTTTTCCCCCGCTCCCCCCCCCGGGGTCACAGGGCCCGTAATTGGGGGGGGGTAATTACCCCCGGCAAATTTCCTTGTGAAAATAGCCTTACGGGCCCCCCCCCGCACAGTGGACTCTCCCGCTCGAGGCGGGGAGTTTTGATAAAAAACTGCCCAAACCTTTAGTAAAAACTTAAAGTTTCTTTGGTCCCCCTTTTGGCCTGACTTAGAGCGGTTTTAAAAGGGGGAAGCATTTTTAAAAAAAATTTTGAATTACAGGTGAAATGCTTTGTTTTTTCCAATAAAAAATATTTGAGAAAAGTGCGGGTATTTTAGTCTTTTTAAATTAATGGGGGTTTTTCTCTAAAGGTGTTTGGGGTCCTCTTTAAAGGCGTGTAAAATTGGGCGAATGTATAAAACCTGTTCTTTGCAGATAAATAAATACAGACCCAGTGTAGGGGCCAATTTCCCCAAAAGTCGGGCTCAGGCACCCCCTTTTAAAACCCGGGGGTCTGGCTGTGTGAGGTCTTACTTTACGGGCAGTTTTGCCAATACCACAAGTCTGGCTGGGGGCCACCCCCCTTTACCCTGGTCTGTTCTTCGGCAGGGTCTACTTTACGGGCAGTTTTTGGGGCCCCTTTACCAAAAGTCTGGCTAAAGGGCACCACCTTTCCCCTGGTCTGTTTTTCTGCAGGTCATTCCCTACGGGGCCCAGGGTGGGCCCAATCCAAAAGGGTCTGGCTCGGGGCACCCCCTTTACCTGGTCTGTTCTTTTTTGCGGTTTCATACATACAGGGGTTTTTGAGCCAAAACCCCCAAAAAGTCGGGTTTCCCGGCACCCCCTTTTCCCTTTGGTCGGGGCCTGTTTTTGGGCAGGTCATACTTTCGGGGCAGTTTTGACCCTTTACCACAATTTGGGCTCAGGCACCCCCTTTTCCCCTTGGTCGGGCTGTTCTTTTGAGGTTTTTTTCATACGGCGAAGTGTAGAGCCAATACCACAAGCTGGTTTGGGCACCACCTTTTAAACCGGTTGGCTGTTCTTTTTTGAAGGTATACATACGGGGGGCCATTTGTAGACCCCTAACCACATGTTGGTTCAGGCACCCCCCTTTTTCCCCTGGTCTGTTCTTTGCAGGTCATACATCCCAGGGCGTGTAAAACCCCAATACCCAAAGTTTTGGGCTCGGGGCACCACCTTTACCGGGTTTGGTTCTTCTGCAGGTCTTACAACGGGGCAGTTTTGACCCAAATTTCCAAAATTTCTGGTTCGGGGACCACCTTTCCCCGGGGCCTGGCGGGTTCTTCGCGGGTATTCCTTTACAGGGCGTTTGACCCAAATTACCACGTCTGGCTCGGCACCCCCCATTCCCCCTGGTCTGGCTGTTCTTTGCGGTTTAATTACAAAGGCGCATTTGTAGACCCAAATTACCACATGTCGGGTCGGCACCCCTTTACCTGGTCTGGCTTTTCTTCTGCGGTTCTACTTTACGGGGCCCAGTGGGTAGGGATTAAAACCTCCAAAGTTGGCTCAGGCACCCCCTTTTTCCCGGGTCTGGTGTTCTTCCCCCAAGGTCATACATACAGGGCGTGTAGTCCCAAAATTAAACCAAAAGTTGGCTCGGAACCACCTTTCCCCTTGGTCGGGCCCTGTTTTTTTGCAGCTCATACATCCCGGAGCAGTGTGGGCCCAATTTCCACAAGTTGGTCGGGGCACCCCCTTTTCCCCTGGTCTGGCTGTTCTTCTAAAGGTTTCATTTTTTTCCGGGGGACAGTGAAAAGAGCCAATAAAAAACAATTTCGGTTTCAGGCACCCCCTTTACCCTGGTCTGGTTTGTTCTTCTGGGTCATACTTTACAGGGCAGTGTTAGACCCAAATTTACAAGACCCGGGGCTCAGGCTTCACCTTTACCCTGGTTCTCGGGGCTTCTGCAGGTCATACATCCCAGGGCAGTGTAGACCCCAAATTTCCAACAAGTCTGGCTCAGGCACCCCTTTTAAACCCTGGTCTGGCCTTTTTCTTCTGCGGGGTCTTTAACATACAGGGCAGTAAAGGCCCCAATTTCCAACAAGTCTGGCTCAGGGAAACCACCTTTCCCCTGGTTGGCTGTTCTTTGCGTCTTACATACAGGGCATTTTTTGACCCAATACCAAAAGTCGGGGTAGGCACCACCTTTACCCGGGGGTTTTCTGGGGGGGTTCTTATGCAGGCCCTTTCTTTAAAGGGCAGTGAAAAAAAGCCTTTTAACCAAGTCCTGGCTCAGGCACCCCTTTACCGGGTTTGGGGGCTGTTTTTCCTGCAGGTTTTACTTTACGGGTAATTTGTAAGCCAAAAAACCCAAAGTTTGGTCAGGCCCCCAGCTTTACCTTTGGTTGGCTGTTCTTCTGGGTTTCCAAAAAAAAAAAAAAATACATCCCCCCCCCCAAAAGGACATTTTTATAGAGCCGTTTCCCACAAGTTGGCTCGGCACCACCTTTCCCCTGGTCTGGGTGTTCTTCTGCAGGTAATACATCCCCGGTGCAGTTAGGAAAATTAAAACAATTTTTCCCCAAAAACCCCCAAAAAAAACCCTTCTTTCTACACCATTAAAAAAACCCCAAAAAACCTAAACCTTTTCCTAAATACCAACCAATTTTCACCCACCCACCCCAAAGACCCAATCTGGTTTTCCCTTTCTATAACTCCCCCCAAAATTAAACCAATCCCAATTCCTCTCAAAAACCTTTAGGGCCCTTTTTTCTAAATTACTTCCCCGGACATGTTCAACCCAAACCAAAATTTCTCACACATTTTACAAAATTTTTTTAATTTTTTTTAAAAATTTTAAATCAAAGAAACCCCTTTTAAATGTTCTAATTCAAAGAATTTTGGTTTCCCCCCCACCCCCCCGAACTCCCCAAAAAAACTCTTTTTTGGGTTTGGTAAATGTTTTTTTCCTTTTGTGCTTTAAAAAAAGGGGACTTACCCAAACCAACTTTTGGGGGTTGCCCCCCTGTTAATTTTATTTTTTTTGGGGAAGTAAAAGGGTTTTTAACCCAGAAAACTGGCGAGCCCCAAATTCTTTATTTTCCCCCCAATTTGTTGCTTGCACCAACAGGCACATTCTAGTAGACTTAAAGGGGCTTCCAATAATCAAAACATGTCACTTGCCCACAGTAAAGGTAATAACTGTCTAAGTGGCACTGGGACCACCACTTAAAATAAAAATGGGGGGTCCCTTGTCCCCTAGTTAAATGAAGTGGTGGTCAAGCATGTGCACTGCTATTTCAAACCCTTTGAGACTGCTAGAGCCAAATATTGTACTTTTTGTCGGTCCCACAGAGTCTGTGTAAAGAAGCAGTGCACATGTTAAAATCCTGTGCTTTTTAAACCCCGGGGGTCTTAGAGAAAAAAGGGAACCAATCAGACATTTTTCGCCTGGGATTTTAAAAATTGTGAAAAGTTTTTAACTATGGGGAAACCACAAATTTAAAAGTGGCCTTTTTAATTTTCAAAATTTCTTATTACCTTATGTTAAGTAGACTTTAATACTTGATATTCGATTATCCAACTCAGTAGAGTTTTTTAGTTATATCTCTTATCCTTTGTCCAAAAAAAATTTTTTTCCTCCCAGCAGTTTTTTAAAATACTGTTTTTCCCCTTTGGCGGCGGGGCCCAGCCAAAATTAATCCCAAATCAATATTTGAGCTAATTAATGCCTCCTAGCAAAAGGGACACTGAAATTTTTGCCCCTCCCCCTTTTTTTTGATAAAGGGAACCCTTTAAAACGTCATTATTTTACAGTGAAGGGTGAGGGAAATTTACTTTTTTTAGTGGGAAAAATTCACCCTTTCCCCTTAAATTCCAAAAAAATGATGTTATTCGGGGAAAAAATTCTTAATTGTGAAGGGGTCTTTAGATGTACAAGCCTGAGAGTGCTCCTACAATTTTTGGTGCGGTTTTTCTGTTGCGGACTCTAAACATAACAATTGATTACTCTCTTGCAACGCCTTTCCAAACAATTGAGGAAACTGAAAGGAGCTTGCTATTAATAAAGGCAATTTCACAGCAGTGCAGAATCGCAACAAAAAAACCATATCCAAAATGCCACAAGACCGCACCTTGTGAAGGCACCCTAACCATTTTACCAATGTCCACATTACTCATGGAGGGATTGTGCCAATCACACATCCGATGCCCACTATTACAGATGAGCCCCACACTGACAAATCTTAGAGTGCTTTTACACAGTGCAGTTTTTTTTTTCTAAAATATTTTATTTGGTTTTTCAGTTATAGAAGCATACATGTTTAGCATACCACACTGTACATCTTCATATTAGGTATACATGAATCAGGACAAAACCATGTCCATACAAAAGTGTCAACAAACTTTCTTGGTAAAACACAAACACATTGGAATAAAAGCATGCATTCCTGTCAGAACAATAAAAACTCTAACATGAATATATAGGGTGATTGTCCAGTTCGTCGATTTCCAAAGGTGAGTGCATTTCAGGTTGTATAGAAAATACCTTTTGTCTACTGGGCATTATAGAATTTGAATGACCATCTGTCCCACAACGATGTGCCTCTGGTCACACAATTCTTTGCGTGTCCTCCCGTGTATTCCCCTCCTCCCTCCATCCCCTCCCATGCGCCCCATCAGGTGGGTATCAATGGTCGCTTTCCTAATCCCCCTTCAGTGGTCTTCAAGAGCGTACCAATGTGTATACCTGAAACTTTTCATCAAGTCTGCCACCTCTCGACGGGTGAAATGCGTTAATATGATGGAACGCCACTTAGCGAAGAAAGGTTGCGTTCTTTGACTTCTATTCTTATCTGCATCTACATGGTCAAACCTGAGATAGCTTTTTAAAATTGTCATGAGCACCTCCATTGGTGGCAGTGAAGGTGATAGCCAATGTTGTAGGACAAGGCGTTTTGCAATCAAGAGGGCCACATGGTCTGCACCAGGGACCAGCTGTCTCTTTGCTCTCCTCCCCTCCTGTACATTAAGGGGCCGTTCACACGGCTTATTTCGCCGCGGATTGGCGCCGTACTGCGTGCCGGATTTGCGCTGCAGTACGGCACCAATCCAACGCAGTAATTACGGTAATACACAGTTCTCATAGAGAACAGTGGATTCCGTCGCTCCTCCCCGCTCGGCGAATCCGCCGGGCGGGGAGAAAGTGACATGCACATTATCCAGGCGCAATACGCGCCGTGGATAATGGCAGTCTATGGGGCCGGCGGGCCGCGCCCCCGCCCTGCCCCCGCACCTTATTCAACCCGGAATTGCGAGCGCAATCCGGCTCACAATTACGGCTTGAATAAGCCATCTGAACACGGCCTAACACCCCCTATCTCATGGAAGATCAAAGTGCGATAAGTTTTTCTAATGGTCAGAAACCCACGTATGCTCTATAAATTTTGTTACCCTAGTCCAGTATTCCTGTATAATCTCGCACGTCCATATACCATGCCAAAAATCGGTTTTGTCCATCTTACATCTAGGATATGCTAAGATCCTATCAACTCCTGGCCGGGTTGATGGCATGTTAAACCCCATATATGCATGGTGCATAATTTTGAGGTAGGTCTCTCTCCACTGTCCCTCTACCACATTCTTCTTGACCAGTTACCACCCTTTCAAAATTTGTTGCTGTATCTCCTCACACCCCGTTATTCTCTTCCACTTGGCAAACAGCGATTCTCGGACACCTCTCAACGTTTTATCCCTGAGTATTTTGTAGAGGCTAGCAATAGTGTACGTGGACGGCTGGAGTCGCCAAATACCATCAAAAGTGTGCTCTTAAGTCTCAGGATCACGCAATCGTTCTCTACAAAAGAACATAGTCTGGCCTATTGCCATTATTTGTTTCCCTGGAATGGCAAACTGATCCATCACCTCTCTGGGACTGAGCCATCTCTTATCCCTAACATGCACTAGTTGGCCCGCTGACTTCAATTCCCCTTTGCTGGAGGGAGAGTATGAGCTTACTGTCCTGGCCCGATGGGAACTCTGGGTGTCCCCTAATCGGCATCATTTTGGAAAGGTTTTCTCACCTCTCGCCAAGCAATAATTGTATCCCTCAAAATGACTGAATTTTTGACCGCCACTGGGAGTTTCGTAAATCTTGTGTGTAACAAGGCAAACGGGTGCCAAGGAGAGGCGAGCCCTTTCTCAATTTTCCATTTGGAGAAGCCATCAGACTCATGTCCAACACATTGGATGCTCAAACAACCCTCAGTTATAACCTCAAGTAAGAAGCCTAGTACCTCCGTTGACCATCGGCATCAGTTTCCCAAGTTTAATCCTGGTTGCGCCCTGCCAATGAATCTCGAGAAAGCAGGGGTTGGTTTGCCACATCACTGTCGCACAACAAGGCAAGTTTGCAGCCACGCCATTTTGTTGCAATTCTGGCGATTCTACACTGCCTTAAAGGGTTAGTTCACAAAGGGGATTGCTTTTTATGTTAAAGATCTTTCAAAACAAGTCAATTGCAATATGTGTCATTATCGTGCCCACCTATTCCTAGATATCCCTCTTGTATGGGCTGCATCAGCCTTCTCGGTCACTTAGTTACAGACCTGTTCGATCTCTCCTGATAGGTGCCAGACTGGTTGCTACGCTAACAACCTGGCTTCTCTGCAGCCTAGTGGAACCAGTAAACACGGCTCTAAATTTCAAAATGAACCAAAGGGAAAACAGGACAAAGGTGAGATGAATAAATGTTGAGACACCCTTTAAGCTATTAAAAATCTGGATGAATCATGGATGAACATGGACATTTCCCCAATTGGGGCAACAAAAGAAATACATTTAATAGATTGATATACTTGAATCACAGAAGTGAATGGGGAGACCGCGTATCAATACACCCTCCCCATCTTCTTGAAGGGGTTGGCTGAACTCCAAACTAAGCACACAGTTAAAGTGCCATGGGAAAACCCCTTAAAGGAATGTGTCATCAAAAAATGACTTTTTGTTTAACTAAATTTTTTATGTAAACACATTTTTTAGAATTTTTGGTTATGTTTTTTTAATTTTCCAATCCTTTCAGTATTTTTTTTTGTAATTTTTAAAGTCTGCAGTTTTAAACTTTGGCATTTGGCCTAATAATCGTCTGACACTTCCTGTTCTGTTAGAGACCCCTTTTCAGCAGTTGCCATTATCATAAAACCAGGTAAAACTGAAAGGAAAACACATGTGTACAGATAATACAGAACCACCATCCACAAAGGAGATGTCACAGCTCCCCCTCTCCCCTCCCTTCACAGTGAAATCTCTCCTATAAACGTCTATGGGACTAATCTGTCTTAAAAATCCTATGTGCATGAAGCTGCTGTAAATATCTCTCTGACTGCTGTTAAAGCAGTGCAAGCAAAAAATGTCTTCCCCACAATCAATAAAACGCCGAATAGAGAAAAAACTACAATCAGGGAAATAAAAACGACAGGGAAAAAAGAATACGGATCAGGGGCTTGATTTAATAAGTAAAAAAAAAAATAAATTGGCGACCGAGTCCCTTGAAATCTACATTTATAATAAAGTAGAGCTCCTAATGCACCAAGTCCCGGCTCAGAGTATAAATAGAGGTCTTAGCTTACTAGAAGAATCTGATTTCAGTCATTCTTTTCTATAATTGCATTTTCTATGTTTAACTGTAACATAGAAATCCCCTTATCAGCTGCTATAACGCTCGGCCCACTTAGTATGTTCTCTGGCCGACTCACTTAACGGAATGTTTTCTACATGACACCTCTGGCTAATCGGCCAAACATGCAGATACATGCTCGGTTAACCAAGCTGAATGCTATCTACGATTTCCTTTTTCAAAGCTAGAAAGAGATTTCCGAACAGTAGCTCTGCTGTGTGATAACAATAGAGACCTAGAGGAAGCTAATGATATCCACAGGCCTTTGAAAGCGTTCAGCATGAGGCTGCAATCCTCACGGCCACCCTCTCTTGTGTAAAAAGAAAACAAGCATGACATTACAACCCGGTGAGCCGACGGTGAAGACGGGAAGTCATCTGACATTCATTTGCTATACCTAGAACCAAGACTGGAACAAGGTATTCTGGTGTCCTAGGAAAACAAGGCACAAAGCGCTCCCAAATGGAAAATTCAGCCCACTTCATGCCTCTTTGCATCCCCTTTTCTGCCTGGGATGAAGTGGTGCCCTATTCGGTCACCTATCTTTGCCTACCCATCGTCCCGGCCCTGCCTAGGACAGGTAAACTTAATAACATTGGTTATCACATGACAATCACACCTGTCAAGGGTTGGGTTGTCCTAGGCAGCAAAAATGGTCACGCACAAGGATTATGACTTAGATAAAAGTTAAATTGTGATGGATAGATGACTGGGACATCACTAAAGTAGCTGGTCGTGTAAAGTGTTCCTGGCGTCTAGTGAACATTCCCTACCGAAGGTGGTCCAAGCAAGGACAACCACCCAAAGCTTATTGAGGTGGGATCTTCTGGTTTGATCCCATAGAACACACGTGTCAAACTGCGGCCCTCCAGCTGTTGGGAAACTACAACTCCCATGATGCATTTATATAATCTATAACAGTAGGCATGATGGGAGTTGTAGTTTCCCAACAGCTGAAGGGCCGCAGTTTGACACATGTGTTCTATGGGATCAAACTAGAAGATCCCACATCAATGAGCTTTTGGTGGTTGTCCTTCCTTGGACCATAACAGTGGGCATGATGGGAGTTGTAGTTTCCCAACAGCTGGAGGGCCGCAGTTTGACACCCCTGCCATAGAAGATCTACTGTAGGCAGCATGGTGGCTCAGTAGTTAGCACTGTTGCCTTGCACAGCGGGTCATCGTAGGTTCAAGTCCCACCAAGGACAATGTCTACCAGGGGTTTGTATGTCCTTTCTTGTTTGCGTGGGTTTCCTCCAAAAACATTGGTTAATCTGGAATTTAGACTGTAAGCCCCAGTGGAGACAGGGACCAAGATGAATAGTTGGAGTCTCTGGAATATAACAGCGCTATATAAATGAACAAAATAAATACTGTAGCGCAAAATGGTGAAAAGGTTATTCCTGACTATGACAAAAAGATGGCAGAACACAAAGGGCATCCCAGATTAAGATGCATGGGGCTGTGTAGCCGCAGATGGGTCAGAGTACACATCCTGAGCCCTATCCACCCCCTATGATGGGCATGTGAGCATTAGAACTGGACCGCAGAGCAATAGAAGTGACATTTTCTTTACAACATGTGGATGGCCAGGTGCATGTATGTTTTTTACATGACGAATAGATGGCAGCAGGATGCACTATAGGAAGAAGATAAGGTTGTGGAGACTGTGATACTAGGAAACCTTGGGTCCTAACATTTATATGGATGTTATATTGACACAAACAACCTACCAAAACATTTTAGAGACCAAGTCCACCCCAGCGGTATTCCTAATGGCACTGACCTCGCTACAAAAATCATTCAAGAATGGGAATAGGAAAGACTTCAAGGTGTTGACGTGGCCTCCAAATTCCCAAGATCTCATTCTGATCAAGCATGTATGGGATGTGCTGGAAAAACAAGTCTGATCCATGGAAGCCACAACCTGGAACTGACAGAATTTAAAGGGGTATTTTCACCACAATGATTTGCTTTAAACATGTAGGCAAAGATAAATAAAGAGGAATATCAAATACATTGCTGTTCTGATTTTGCTGCCTTTCACAGCTAAAACAGTTCTTATCTCCTGCTTGTGTACAAAGGCTTCCCTAGGTTACTGACCACCTCTGTCTCCTCTAGCAGCCCTGGACAGGATGGTGACATCACTCCATGCAGTCATATTAGCAGCACAGGAGCTCGTTTATCCTTGTTACTGCCAAACTTTAACCTTATAGTCCTCTGTAGCCTTGTGCCCTGCTGTCAAAACCCTTCCATCACCAATGTCTCTTTAATAAGCTCAGCTAGGAATAGCAGAGCTGAAATGTCAGTCATCGCTGAAGAACCACCCACCGCCTGAGCAGGAAGTGGGAGCCTGAAGCTGGCTGTGAAGAGCAGGCTCTATTAAACAACCTGATGGGAAAACCCATTTAATGCCCGAGTGGGAGACAGCACAGGGTGCCTTAAGATGCCTTGTAGCATCCAGTTTTAGTGGCATGAGGGGAAGCTGTGTAACAATAGGCCATTATTATTTCATATCCTTCATATTGTAAGGTACTAAGAGGAACTCAAAAGCCCCTTAATAAAGTATAACCAGGACTGGGACAACGGGTAGTCGAAGGCAGGCACTTCATATCAGGCAGGAAAGGGGCAAGGAGGTATGGAGTGGGCTGAATGTTTCATTGGAGGGGGTGCGATAGGGCTTATTTGCCTAGAGCACCAGAATATGCTGTCCCAGTCCAGAATATAACCAAATTTACTATGTGATCTTCACAGTCAATCTACCCAACTAGAATATACCTCATTCTGTTCTTCATACAAACAATAATTCCGCTAATAACAGGATCCCATCAGCTTAATTTCCTCATATAATTTGCTTTTATTTAAAAAAAAATAAAAATTGACACTAATAAAGCCACGAAGCCGGGACGTGACAGGCAGCCCCGCTAATGAGCAGAAATAACAGATTTGGCGCCTGCTGTGCGGCGAGGAAGGAAAGAGTTACTGGGTCTCTGTGCTTTTTTCTCACTCCTCTCCCCACCCCCTCTCCGAGTCAGCTGGTGGCTCAGGCACGGGAGCTGGCCAAATGCTGAAAATGCTTTGAATTCTTGCTGCTGTCCAATATCCCCAGTATAAGCTCCTTAATATCTGTGAGAGAAGATGAAGCCTTGCTTTGGATGTCACTGATGGAGGTGGGAAGCACAAGAGGGATGATGCACAGAGACACAGAGGTGGAAAACGTGTCTGTGCTGGAGCTAGATCTGCTCAGAACAGGGAAAGCCGTCAAGTGCATTTGTATATTGGGAGCTGTCAAAAGCATTGGTTCGCTTTGTAATTTTCACATCATGACTATTCTTGGGCACATCCATAAGTGCTCCTGTGCTATAATGCTCGCTCGATAGATGGTTTAATGACTCTGGAAAACATTTGATGACCTTTTGTCTGCGTCTCGGCAGGACAGCTCCAAACTTTCACTAGACTGGAACGCTCCTATTCAGCTTTAATTGTCCGTTTTAGATGCTGAGCCTTCTTCAGCCTTAACTCTTCCGTTACTTGCAAGACTTAAAGGAGTATTCAAATCTCCTACAGCGATGGCATATGGCTAGGATGGGGCAGAATTGTATGATTAGTGGGAGGATGACCTCTGGGAGCCCTATCAATCTAAAGATGAAGGGGCTGCAGCACTGCTTCCGAACTGTAGTGTCTTTACAGTCTTGCCCTGCTATGTGGTACAACTCCAGCTATATAAATGGCAGCAGCTGCAGTTCCTTGCACAGTTAGGAGGGATTGGTACCGGACAGTTAGGGCCCGTTTACACGGCAAGGACAAAAAACCGTCGGGTTTATCCACGGAATTTGTACGTTTTTGTGCCGGCCACGGCCGCAGGCGGGAGGGCTTTTCTCAGCAGCCCTCCCCCTTCACTTTCCCTTGCACATATTCCCCAAAAACCCGGGAAGGAAAATGTGCATGTTAATTTTTTTCCGGGCGGCCCGGGAAAAAGGGGGAAAACCCCAGCAGGGGGGACTGCTGCACGTTTTCCCCTGGGATCCTTGGCTCTTTTGCAGACGGATTTGAGAGGAGAAAAACCCAAAACCGGGGCCCAAACCCGTGCAGTGGGGACATGCCCCTAAAGGGGTGTTTCAGCCGTGAAAAATTATGTATAAAGGGGCCGGGGTTAATGCATAGGGGCCCCCGGGGTTCACTGATTTTGGGCAAAACTATGCCAGGGATCTAGGCCCCCCCCTGTTTTCCCCAAGCCTGCGCATGCAAAAAGGGACTTGGCTGTGGGGAACTCCCAGGTCACTACCTCTGATATGGTCGCTCGCGGTGACAACCAAGGTGCCGATGTGGTACCAAAGGGCAGGGACAGGCAGCATTCTTGCATGGTCAGAGTACAGTTGTAAGGTCAGGGCAGGCGGCAACCAGCAGAATGGTCAGAAAATAACAAAAAAACCCAGGAATCGCAAAAACAAAAACAGAAAACACTACATGAACCCAAATAACGGGCATAGGCAGAGGAAGAGGTGTCCTGATAAAGCCCCAGGTGAACCATGATAAGCGCACCCTGGCACTTTAAATCAGACGACCAGTGTGTGTTTGCACCAGGAACTAGCAGCAGAAAGGGCAAACCCACACCGGTAAGAAAGAACAGGGGAACCCGGGAACGGGGAAACAAGAATGAAGGAAAGTGAGAACAAACCGGTCGGGGGAGTTGGAGCACAAGCGCATACAAAAAGGAAAAAAAAGTTGTACTAACCTCCCAGGTCCCCCACTGCTGCCGCTCTGAAGCACCCAAACCTATCCACAACCAGGTTTTCCCCCTCCAAAGGATTTTTGTGAAGGCACTTCTTTTCGGTGGTCAAGACCTGGGAAAATAAAAAGGAACAGGTCCCTGGTTTGAGTGGCAACAAAGCAAAAATAAAAGGGAGAATACAACATTTTTTTTTTTAAAACTTTTTAATTAAAACTTATTGTGGGGAAAACCCCTTAAGTTTTTTCAGTCAATGGGCCCCTTCTTTTCCCGGGTTGAAGAATCCAAGAGACTGATCAGAAAATTAATTACCAAAAATTTTTGCCATGTTTTTAAAAATTTGATTTACTGAGAAGGACCTTTTTTTGGTAGAGAAGACTAAAGCAAAGGTTGAGTTTTTTCCCGTTTTATCATTTTTAATTAGAACTATTAGTAGAATTATCCACCTTTTTAAAAAAATAAGAAGCCCACACAATGTAATTTAAAAAAAAAAAAAAAAAATAGACAGACTGTCAGTCTCTCCATAGGGGACTCGGGGTCTTAATTTTTTATGGCTGACATTTACCATTGAAACCAATCTTGGGCCCATTGGTGAAATGTTTACTAAGGGATCAGGGTCCTATCACGAGCTGCAAAGTGCTGGCCACGCCACAAAACGATGGGCACAGCGGTCCACCAGGGATTGCCAGCCAAGTAGATAGGGGTAATTTTTCGTGTAAAATTTTTGGGGGAGAACCCATTTTTAAATAAGCATAAACTGGGATTCAGTATTGATGTGGCTTTTACAACCCACTGCACAGAATTACAATGTAACACAATTAGGTCCCATTTACATCTCATTTTCACTTTAGTGGAGCAGTGATGGGACCATAGAGTCAATAGGGCAAATGTAGTCCAAATTGAACTACGTGTGCCCTAATATTCATGGTTTTCACATCACTTAGACACCTAGAATCAGAATTTTATCTTCCTTGGACTTCGAGAGAACGTGACCATGTATGATATCCAAATAGATTTTAATGAAGAGAATAAAGTTTCTAGTGCCACCCCCCTTTTTTTTAACACATCCCTTTTCAGCCACATCCAACCCATTAAAGAGTCTTGCAACATGCCATTATTAGCTGTCTGGAGAAGGAGACTGTTTATTATAGAACAGCTACAGGCATGGCTCAAAATCCCCAGTCATGTTTCAAAGCTCTTTAATGTTGCATGTTGTTGAAATGGACGCTTCACCCAATAGGTGGACCAGAGACCTAACTCTCTACCCTGGAGCTTATGGTACCATAAAAAACAAATCCAACTGAAACCCTGCCTCGGTATCTGTTGGAACTGATTTTTATGGTACCAAAAATGATATGTGAATGGGGCCTTATCTGTGTGTGTACAATGAAGCTATTACAGTAGGTAATGTAGGAAGGGAAGATCTCTCCTAATAATAATCTTTAATAATCTTTAAGGAGAGCACCGAACGAACGGCTTGTAGAGTTTTTGTTTTGCCTTTTCGCCCTCTACTTTAGCATCTGCATTTTCACAAGGCATTATGGGAAAGGGGCTGAGAAGCCACAGCGCCCTCTGTTGGTTGTAACAAATCCTCAATTTGCTTTTGACCCACCGAGTCTTGAGAAAGCAAAAAGGATTTTTTAGCCAAGCCAGTATCTCTCATCTACAGACAACGCTGTTTCGGGATTTTTGTCCCTCTTCAGTGCAGAGTAGAGAAGATACTGGCTGGCTGTGTGGGAGGCATCGGGTAGCTCAGGAAGGGAAGATCTCTCCTTAAGGAGAGCACCGAACGAACGGCTTGTAGAGTTTTTGTTTTGCCTTTTCGCCCTCTACCACAAGTAGGTAATGTAGAAATAAAGAAAGCTCTCACCCTAACAGCTTCCGTTTAAGTTCCTCCATCCTACTATTGATAGTGTAACTGAATGAATTCTAGAGATAAGCACAGTCTGCGATGCCCGATTACATGGATAGCTTTCCTATATGCCAATTTTATTTATAAAGAGGAGTAAGCCTCCAAACATACTATGATGCAGGACTACACTGGCAGAACTACATTTGTATGGCACACTATTTCAGCTCACACCTAAGAAATAAAGTTGCATGTTAATCATCATACCGGTGAACAGTAATGGCACCAAGCACAGTATGCGGCATTTTACGATACAGACTTGGTCTGATTTCCTACCGCTACCTTGCATATGTAAACCTTCTATGGTTGTTCTCTTAATTAAATCCATTCAATTCACAGTAGACTATAATGTGGCAACTAAGAGGCAGAATGTTCACACCTAGGATTTGCAGTTACTGCCTATTCCAGAAATGACTTTCCTTACACGAATAGTTTTTAGGAATGATGCCAACATTAAACCAAAAGAACAGGTTCAGCATTGCTCATATCATCACAGGATTCTGAATTCAACATTAGTGTCTCATCTAATGGCTGGATTTAATGGGCGACATGTATGAATATTGGCGCTGACAGGCCAGTTCTAAATTGCTTTAAGGCCGAGTAGAATGCAACAGAATGTAAGAACCTGCTCTTCTACAGGTCATACATACAGGGCAGTGTAGAGCCAATACCACAAGTCTGGCTCAGGCACCACCTTTACCCTGGTCTGGCTGTTCTTCTGCAGGTCATACATACAGGGCAGTGTAGAGCCAATACCACAAGTCTGGCTCAGGCACCACCTTTACCCTGGTCTGGCTGTTCTTCTGCAGGTCATACATACGGGCAGTGTAGAGCCAATGCCACAAGTCTGGCTATGGCACCACCTTTACCCTGGTCTGGCTTTTCTTCTGCAGGTCATACATACAGGGCAGTGTAGAGCCAATGCCACAAGTCTGGCTCAGGCACCACCTTTACCCTGGTCTGGCTGTTCTTTGCAGGTCATACATACAGGCGCAGTGTAGAGCCAATACCACAAGTCTGGCTCAGGCACCACCTTTACCCTGGTCTGGCTGTTCTTCTGCAGATCATACATATAGGTGCAGTGTAGAGCCAATACCACAAGTCTGGCTCAGGCACCACCTTTACCCTGGTCTGGCTGTTCTTCTGCAGGTCATACATACAGGGCAGTGTAGAGCCAATACCACAAGTCTGGCTCAGGCACCACCTTTACCCTGGTCTGTTCTTCTACAGGTCATACATACAGGGCAGTGTAGAGCCAATACCACAAGTCTGGCTCAGGCACCACCTTTACCCTGGTCTGGCTGTTCTTCTGCAGGTCATACATTCAGGACAGTGTAAAGCAAATACCACAAGTCTGGCTCAGGGGCCACCTTTATCCTGGTCTGGCTTAGCTTCTGCAGGTCATACATGCAGGGCAGTGTAGAGCCAATACCACAAGTCTGGCTCAGGCACCACCTTTACCCTGGTCTGGCTGTTCTTCTGCAGGTCATACATACAGGGCAGTGTAGAGCCAATACCACAAGTCTGGCTCAGGCACCACATTTACCTGGTCTGGCTGTTCTTCTGCAGGTCATACATACAGGGCAGTGTAGAGCCAATACACAAGTCTGGCTCAGCACCACCTTTCCCCTGGTCTGGCTGTTCTTCTGCAGATCATACATACAGGGCAGTGTAGTGCCAATGCCACAAGTCTGGCTCAGGCACCACCTTTACCTGGTCTGGCTGTTCTTCTGCAGGTCATACATACAGGCGCAGTGTAGAGCCAATACCACAAGTCTGGCTCAGGCACCACCTTTACCCTGGTCTGGCTGTTCTTCTGCAGGTCATACATACAGGGCAGTGTAGAGCCAATGCCACAAGTCTGGCTCAGGCACCACCTTTACCCTGGTCTGGCTGTTCGTCTGCAGGTCATGCATACAGGCGCAGTGTAGAGCCAATACCACAAGTCTGGCTCAGGCACCACCTTTACCCAGGTCTGTTCTTCTGCAGGTCATACATACAGGGCAGTGGAGGGGCAATACCACAAGTCTGGCTCAG
Source organism: Phyllomedusa bahiana (assembly GCA_025379985.1). Lineage (NCBI taxonomy): Eukaryota > Metazoa > Chordata > Amphibia > Anura > Hylidae > Phyllomedusa > Phyllomedusa bahiana. The sequence continues at coordinate 10,093 of JAODAL010049668.1, read as the reverse complement.
GCACCAAATTTACCCTGGTCTGGCTTTTCTTCTGCAGGTCTTACATACAGGGCAGTGTAGAGCCAATACCACAAGTCTGGCTCAGGCACCACCTTTACCCTGGTCTGGCTGTTCTTCTGCAGGTCATACATACAGGGCAGTGTAGAGACAAACCAACAAGTCTGGCTCAGGCGCAACCTTTACCCTGGTCTGGTTGTTCTTCTGCAGGTCATACATACAGGGCAGTGTAGTGCCAATACCACAAGTCTGGCTCAGGCACCACCTTTACCCTGGTCTGGCTGTTCTTCTGCAGGTCATACATACAGGGCAGTGTAGTGCCAATACCACAAGTCTGGCTCAGGCACCACTTTTACCCTGGTCTGGCCATTCTTCTGCAGGTCATACATACAGGAGGCAGTGTAGTGCCAATACCACAAGTCTGGCTCAGGCACCACCTTTACCATGGTCTGGCTGTTCTTCTGCAGGTCATACATACAGGGCAGTGTAGAGCCGATACCACAAGTCTGGCTCAGGCACCACCTTTACCCTGGTCTGGCTGTTCTTCTGCAGGTCATACATACAGGGCAGTGTAGAGCCAATACCACAAGTCTGGCTCAGGCACCACCTTTATCCTGGTCTGGCTGTTCTTCTGCAGGTCATACATACAGGGCAGTGTAGAGCTAATACCACAAGTCTGGCTCAGGCACCACCTTTACCCTGGTCTGGCTGTTCTTCTGCAGGTCATACATACAGGGCAGTGTAGAGCTAATACCACAAGTCTGGCTCAGGCACCACCTTTACCCTGGTCTGGCTGTTCTAACTGTTCTGCACCTAGGTTTGCCATCAAAGAATCATAAATGTGTCCAATTCTATGAACGCCCCAAATCTTTGGCGCATTACAAAATGTCTTTGGTGCATTACAAAAGCACTTATAGCACCAAAGTTTGGAGTGCACCAGTCCATATATTCTTTTTGGCTCAAAGTACAACAGACAATTTGCGCAGCCCCGTTCATACATGTCGCCCGAAATGTTTATGTCAGCTGTTATGTCTCCATTATTAATAATTTATGATGCCCACATTCACAGTATTCAAGAGTATCAAGGATGATAAACAGGCTAGGACTAGCCCTCGGGGAGCAGGGGAAGCCCCCAGTTGGCCCTTAGGTATGGCAGGCCTGGGGCTGCTTTTTAGAGAGAAAAGCAGATAAAGAGAGACAGCGTGCAAGAGTTGTGTACAGTTATGTACAGCAGCTGTAAGGTGGGCTCAACTCCACTGTTGGGCCCCCAGAATCAACTCTACTGGTGGGTTGGACTTAGCTGCGGGGACTCCCAGGTCGCTACCTCTGACGTGGCCGCTCACAGTCACAGCAGAAGTGCCGGACATAGAACTGCGGGAACAAGCAGAGGCGACGGATCTCAAGCTGGTGCAATCGAAGATAAAGAGCAGGTAGCAGATTGGTGTAGCGGCAGATAACAGCAGAACAGGTAACTGGAACCAAGATGTCCATAAACGCAGGTAATGGACAGCAACTAGAGGCCAGGAGCACAGTGGAAACATCAAGAATCGGATCCAGAGCACAGGCAGTAACTTCCTTAAAGGGGTTGTCTCACTACATTGATTCATCTTACCTCAGTCCAGTTTTCTTGGTTTCACTTTGAATTCAGGGGCGTATTTACTGGCTTCTACTAGGCTGCAGTAGAAGCCAGGTCTGTAGATATAGCGACCAGCGCTGGCAGCCTATGAGGAGATAACAAACAGGTCTGTAGAAATAGCGACCTGAGGAGCTGATGCAGCCCATTCAAGAGGGGATATCTCAGAATAGGTAGGACACTGTTAATGGACACATATTGCAAAGTGATTTGTTTTTGCAAGATCTTTAACATAAAAAGCAGCAATCCTTGTAGTGAGACAAAACCTTTAAATCCCAGGTGGTGAAAAGTCATTGGCCAGGTAACTATGTACTGCCCCTTTAAATCTCGGTGAGCTGGCATTTGCACGCAGAATGCCATCAGCAGCGAGGACTGGAGAAGGAACATGGACAGCTGAGTGCACATTGAGAGGGTGGACAGGGGCCACAACAGAGACATGGGCATGTCCGTGGTCTGGAGTGGGGACTGCAGCATGGACCATGACAGTATGGAGAGCTACTGGCTTAAATTAAAATCACCAGTCATGTTTCAAGGCTCTTTAATGGGACCTAGCTCCCTTCCATGGAGCCTATTTGCATATTTCATTTCTCAGTGAGCTTTGCCTATAAGTTTTCCTACATCTTGCTCTTCTCTTGGAGAATCTTTACGCTCCCTAGAGTGACTGTTTATGAGTAACACCACCTACCACCGAAGAACTCAGTAAAACTAGAGCTTTATAAAAGTATGGTCCTGCCCATTAAAACCTAATTACTGGTAAATTTATTCCATACAATATCTTCTTGAACCAATGTAAATTTACTTTCTTTAACAGTTTCACTGCCAGGACATTGTTGACACATTCTACACACACACAAAAAAAAATCATACCGCCATACCCAGACATTTCCTAAAAGTAGGCAAGTGACTCATTTAAATGGTAATCAGTACTTTACTATCATAGGTGCCTTCATGCAATTTTGCATCAAAGTGTAACAATTTGTAGGAAAAAAAAAAAATTGGTACTTGTGGTAAAATATGTGACCCAAAGAACTTGAGATATACAACACTTCCTGCAAACTGTAATTAAAGGGGTTTTGCCAAAAAGTGATTTCCTCACCTAACAGGCTGATACTCCCCTCTTGAGCATTGAAAAAAGGGGCGTTGTGTTTGTGTTTAAAAAAACAAGTACCTCCTCTGTGATGTCATCGCTGCACCGCTCCCATGCAGGCTCCCGAGGCTGATACTCAGTCTCTGTAGTTGTTTGGCTAAATCACAGAGGATAACTGTATTGTGCACTAGCTATACTGGTTTTGTTTTCTCCCTATTATCTGCTCAGGAGTAAAGATAAGCTCCGAGCAGGCAGCATTCACTGACTACAGACGGAGGAGGGGGGGGGGGGGGAGCAGGGAGCGTCTGCATGTTTACTCAGATAATTACATTACAACCAGCGGATTCTCTATACAGCAGACACAGGCTCTGACACAGAAACAAAGCTAGTGCAGATGCCCAGTAACACTGCTTTTTTTCTCCCCCTCCCTTCAAAGCTTGTTCCAGTGTCCTGCCATCAGATAAGAAGTGCAAACAACGCAAGCGCGGCCAGGAGCTTGCCAGATCAGCTCCTGGTCGTAGCTAATGTAAACAGTTAGGAAACTAAGGACATCTATGTCAGGCTGCAGCTCTCATTTAGAAAAGTGATTAAATACCCATTTTGGAGAATCCCACGTAAACATTAGATCGTGGCAAAACCCCTGTAAAGATGTGCAGATACATACATTCCACTTATGCCTGTGTCTGCCCAAAAATATCTTCACATATGGTCGACAATGGTCTGATTAAGGGCAGGAGGCGATTGAATGCGCAACTGCTCAACAATCATGGAGCCAAAAAAGCCCAAAAAAGATCAGTAAAAGCATAAAAAAGGTTCTGTATCCCACTGTCCCCCTGGGGGTCACGTCTTTGGCAGTGAAAGAGTTGAAGAGATGTAGCTATGCTCTAAAGAATGGGAGGTGAGCTGCTCCTGACACGTGTGGTGCACTAAGTGAAGCTCTCTCAAAGATTAATGACCAGATACGGTGGCGGTAATGTCTATAGCAATCACATCACAGCTTTCATAATTCTCGTGGATGCAAGAAAAGGAGTGTGAATTGTGCACTGACAGTGGCTCAATACCCTGAGCCCTATGAGGCGGCTGGCTCTTATATTACTAATGCTTACTGCAGAACAGAGCACTCTGTATAATGAGGTGAATATGCAGGACAATAGCAAAGGTATGTTCACACACTATATACCCAAACCAAGGATGACACCAAAGTCAGAAAAATGGAAAGACAAAAATATATGTAAAAATGTAGAACAAAATATTCTAATCGCTGCTCCTGAAAATGATTAAAATCAGATTTCTATTTTTATTCTATTTTAATCTTTTCAGTAGCAGAGATTATTTGGTTATACATTTTTGTAATAAAGTTTTCATTTTTCTGACTTTGGTTGCGCCAGAAAAAGTGTTGGAAAATGTGCCAAAAAGTGGTGCATTCCTGAAGCAGCATCTTGTATAGTGGGCTTTAAAAACTTTTTACAACCTCTGGGCATGGCTTCATGGAAATCAGGAGTGGCTTCATGGTGAAAAGGGCATGGCTGCACCAAAAATGCCATAGAAAGTACCCCAACAAATAGTTGAGAAACAAAGATAGAAAAGTTTAAAGATCTGATAACTCTATCAAACTGTGTGAGCCTGAAATTATTTAAGCTAACTTTTAGACTGCAACAAAATTTACGTGAAATCCAACAACATTCTGCATCCTATAACATATTTATTTCCGCAACCCTGTTGACTTGCATTTCTGCAGCAGATGTTTACAACTGCAATGGAAATACATTAGTAAAAAAAAGAAAAAAAACTGACTTTGGATGGAAATGATAACCCCAAATGAACAGAGTCAGACTGGGTCTCAGGCCCACCACTGGAGTTGCTGTGTGGCGCCCACCGGTGGGGATGATTTTTGGGGCCCACCGGTGGAGATGATTCTTGGTGTTCATTCTACATTTATTGAACATGACTGCATATGCTACACATGATTCTTGTGCTCTGCCTCTTCCTTTGTTCCTCTTTTTTCCTTGAAGAGCAGCCACAGAGCTGACATTGTGAGGAGCCCACCATGTCTTGGGCACTGGGTTTCCCTGGTTCTACTGTGGGCCAGTCCAAACCTGTCAAAACCGCTGTAGGTCTGCTCCAAACCTGCAGCAAATCCGCAGCAGAAATCGAAGGCTTAGTGTTGGATTTCTGCTGTGAAAACACATATGAAATACTAATCCGTCATGTGAACCTAGCAGAAGTATTTCAGCTGGCTCAAATTAACATCAGATTGCTAATATACATCTATGAGCTAGCGGTACACCTGTCACCACACAGATAGCACTGTGACCTACACTGTCATCAAAAACACTGCCCAAACACCAATACTACCAACGTCCCATCAAATCTGCGCCTCCATTAGGGTCTCCGTTAGTTTCAAAGAAAAGATTAATGCACTTTCTAGCATCATTCTTACTGTCAAAAATTCAGAAAAACCTTCACGGAACCCAGTTAGCCTGATTATAGTCCATACAGTCTTTGGAGCCGCCATATAATGGATCCATCACAAGATCATGGCTTCTTGTATAATAGGAAGCCATGATTCAAAAGGAGTAACGTTCCTTGTTAGGGAGAGGCACCATGTAGGTGTGTGAAGACTTATATACCACTAGTTGCTCCACTGAAATATGAATATATTCTATAGGCAAACACCCCAAAACAGCTGTCTGCAGATGAATATCTAGTTGACTCTAATGCCATCTACATTGCAAGGCCTAGTGAGTCAGATGTGACTTAAGGACTGCTACATCCAATAGGTGGCGCTGCAGAGTCTTGACTCATTTCCCATATATTGCATTTAAATTTCAGTGGAGCTGCTAATGGTGTGTAAGTCTCCCCACTCCTACATGGTGCCTCTCCCTAATGAGAAACATTACATCTTTTTTAGCTATGCAATAGCCCCTCACCTAGTCAACCAGTCTTCTGCTCTGCACTGATGAGGGGCAAACACCCTGAATCAGCTGTCTGCAGATGAATATCTGGATGGCTCTAATCCCATTTACATTGCAAGACCTAGCGAGTCAGAGGTGAATTGAGGATCACTACATTGCTTGAACTTGATGGACGCGCGTCTTCTTTCAACCGTACTAACTATGTAACTACATCCAAGAGGTGATGCTGTAGAGTCCTAGCTCATTTCCCATGAGCCTTTTAGAACACAATAGGAAGAAATAAGACAAGTATGAACACAGCCTGAGACATACATACGAAATCTGCATCAAATCCAATAACAATTCACCTCCAATGGGATTCAAATTTCCATTTAAATGTATTGGAAATCTTCCTCATGGATTTTAATCAGCAACAGAAAAGTGACATGTCACTTATTTGCTGTGGATTCCCTGAGGATTATCTCCATTGAGTGTAAACTGCACATTCACAGCAGAAATCCGGGGTTCAGCCTTGGATTTCCAAGACGGAAATACACATCAGGTTATTATGCGACTTGTGAAAATACACGTCGAATGAAGCAATAGATTTGCTTCAACACCCCGAAGGTAGTAAACCTGAAACTCATCTCTAGAGAACCTTTGAATGTTTAAGTGGAAATATCCTCAGTAGCAGGAGGAAAAGAAGGGCACAAGGAAACTGAACCTCCCTCTTCCTAATTTGTAGATATAATGATAGTGTACATGCGATCCAATGACAGGCAGCTGCTCAGGGGTGTGCATGGAAGGAAGTCACTGTCAGGCGCCTCTAATGAGTGATCTGAAGACGCCTAACCCTATATTGTATCCTCCTTACAACACTGCTGCTTATAATGTATTCATTTCATATAATCCACAGATACGACGCGAGCTAATGTCTCCGGAATCAATAGCAGCAGAAAGCGATCCACGTTACATCATCTGCTGAAGGAAGGACTCATATGAAATATACATGCTCTGTGCCGAAATGGCACTCTGCCAGCTCACAATCTGTCCAAGGATATCCTGCGCGCAGCAGTCATTCCTATGTAGCAAGAGGAGCGATGATTAACGCTGCAGATGATGCACAAAGTATCAGGGCGTACATCTGTTCTATACGTCTGGATTAAAAGCAAGTCAAATCTTGGTTACGTTATATATATGGATGTTGCAAGGTTTTTTTAGGTCTAAGGCTATGTCTACATAGCACAGAAATACCGCCGGATTTTTGGCGGTTTCAGTATTTTGAATCCGCTGATAATCAGACGGTACCTTGTGCTGCATAGACAGCAATGAAAAACCCATGCTGCAGTCTACACAGCACGGGTCATTAGCCGCCACATTAAAAGGGTTGTCTCTCTACAAAGAATAGCTTTAAAAATGTAGGGAACACTAAATGAAGACATTTTCCAAATACAGGCAGTCCCCAACTTACATTGTTTCGACTTACATGCATCCCCTAGTTACAAACGGAGACGTATGGGAGCTGGCTGACATTAAACCCCGAGTCACGCCCCATGTTCCGTGCCAGATCCCACAGCTGCACATGGATACAGAATTTAGGTGAAATTTCTAAAAAAAAACAAAACCCAAAACAAATGTAAAACCTTTCCCTCATTACCCCAAAACTAAAAAAAATGTTTTGCGGGAATTATTTTAAAAATTACCTTTTCCCGACTTACAACATTTCTTTTTAAAAGGGGTGTTATCGTTTGAGCGGGTGTGCTGTTCGCTTTTTTTCTCAGTTAGTTTGAATCAGGGGGGGTTTTTTTTTTTCCTTGCGGGCTGTCTCTCCCCCGGGGCGTGTTCCCCTCACTGAAAAAACTGTGACATCATTTTTTTTTGAAGAGGGGATGCAGGGTTGTTGGATTTTTAAAATTTTTGTAGTTCCTGCATGCTTTTTTTTTGAGCCTTAAGCTCCAACTCCGCAAGCACCTGTTTGTCTTTGTTTTTCACCAAAAATGAAAAAACCAGCAGGTTAAGAAAGTATGTTTTACCCAAAATTTTATGAAACAGGGAGAGATCTTTATCAAATACAAATGTCGCTTCAAGTAAAGATCTCTGCTTCCTGTCAGTGACATGTGGGGAAAAAATTGGGGGGAAGAAGCACTAGCTTTCAGAAAAGGCCCCCTGCTCGGGTTTGAAATTTCCTTTTGGTGCTGGGGGTTGCGGGGGTAGAACAGTGATAAAATTTGTTTTTTAAAAAACAAAAGGGTTTGGAGTTCAAAGTCCCTCAAAAGGTTTTTCCCCCCCCCCCCCCCAAAAATTCTACACTATGTAGAAGCCTTAAAAAATATATTTTAAATTTTCTCTATAATGATATATATACAAAAAACAGGGTCCCCTATTTTCTTTCTTTTCCCCCAGAATTATGCATTGTTCACGATGTTGGAAAAGTGTTTTGGTGTGACTGAAAAGGGGGGGGAACTATATAGGGGAGCTTTGTGGTGTATATAAATTTAAAATTATAGATGTCTAAACATTATTTTCAAATCTTTAATATGTTTTAAAAATTTTTAAAAAAAAAAAAAAAAATTTGGATGGGGTTTAACTCCCAACCTTTTGTCTTGAAAGGGCAAAATCATTTAAGATGTTTCTATACAAGCGGTTAGGGCGGATGCAAGTGTTGTTTCCTTATATTATACACTCCAGGTGATGAAAATTTTAAAAAAAGGCGGGGTGGGCCATTCGATCTGAGGAACAGAACCCCCTTTTTTTCCAATTTAGAGCTTAAGGATGGCCCTGTGAGGATTTTAATAAAACCTTTTGGGAAAAAACCCCCTTAAACGGGGCAGTAATTCCCCAGAATTTTTGGGACCCTTAAAGTGGGGGGTGTACATAGACCCACCCGGGATTGGTTTCACTTGGGTTTTTAAAACTCGGGAGGGGAGTAAAACACAGAATGTGCAAGCAGCCAATAAAAGGCAGGGGGCTTTGGCCGGGGTTTTTCCCTGTCTGGGGGCGTTTTCCCCAAAGGGCGGGAATGAAATGTCGCCACCCCAATTTCACAGTGCGGGGGGCCCTGTTGGGGTTGTGGGGAATCGACCAGGGGTTCTTTGCCGCTTGGGGAAATGTTTTAAAACTAATTGAAAAGTAAAAAAGGGGTAATGCCCCCAATTTAACACGGTGCTTTTTTTTTTTTTAAGAGAAATCCCCAAAGCAATTATTGCAGGGTTTTCTGCAAAAAAAAAAAACCCCCCGGAAAAAAGGGAACTGTGTAAAAAAGCCCCTTTTTGTATGGGGGTTTGCGAGAAATTTTGTTCTTCGTAATCTGCACTGGGGAACTTTCCCGATTATTAAAATAATCAAAAAGTCCCGTTTTTATCAGTTTTTTTAAAAATTTTAACATAATTTTTTTAAAATACCCCGGGCAATTTTTTCCATACCGCAGTGCAATATGCCTTTAGCGGGAAAAACTGCTTTATTGGGCCCTTTGGCCCCAAAAATTGGACCATGTTCTGAGGCACAGGGAGGGTGAAGGGGCTATCAAAGGGGGTGGCCGCTTTCTGTCTAGCTACTTAGATGATGCAGTCACTATGGACTGCAGCATCTAAAGGGTTAAACTCCAGAGGTTGGCATCTTCTCTGATGTTGGCTGTTGCATCAGTGTTAATTTCTTATAAAACCAAGTGAGGGCCAAGGGGGATGGCATCACCTGAGCTCCTGACCTTATCCTTTTCCCCGAAAAATGTTAAGCAGGGGGAATCCCAAGGATTTGGAAAACCTATTACTTTCGGAGTACACAACATGGGGGCCTTGGGGCCAATTTTGGGCCCCCCAATGTGTCCCCCCAATTTCACCCAGGGCAAAAAACATACGTTCAGAAGTATTAGGACAGAGGCCCAAAGCAAACATTATCTTTTTGACGCTGCTTTTAAACCTGGTGGCACTATTTGGCCAGAAATGTTACAGGGGAAGCATTTTTATGACTCCCATGGAAATTTTGTGATGAGCACTGTAAGGCTGGCACAGATTTGGTGGGCATGAAAATTAATTGGCCTGCCCTATGGCCTGTATGGGCCCCTTTTTTAAGCAACCTAAAAGAGCAATCTCGTTTTTAAAACTGTTTTTGTTTTAAATATCTGGATTTTGAATATTTATTTTAAACCAAATAAATGGCAGACCCACAAGATCTCCCATATAAAATCCCGGGTTTTTAAACCCCAGGGGGAGAAGGAGTAAATTGGGAGGGGGCCCAGATTATAATATTTTTATTTTATATTTATATTTTATATATATATTATATTTATTTTTTACAGGCATTTCCTATTTTACATCGTTCCAACTTACATACACCCCCTAGTTAAAAAAGGAGACTTATGGGGCGTGGGCCGGACATTCAACACTGAGTCACGCCCCATGATAACCAAGTCCCAGCTTTGGCCACAGCTGCACATAAAGAAAACGGGAACTTTGGGTTTGAAATCTTCAAAAAAAAGGGCAAAAC
>JAODAL010049667.1:0-28003 GCA_025379985.1 Phyllomedusa bahiana | reverse complement strand
TACCAACCATTTTTCCCCGGGCCATTAACTTTAAATTTAATTTTTACAAGTTTTTTTCCTAAGCAGACTCTATCTATCATTTCCAGTGGACCCTAATTATCGGTGGAAAGGAGTTTTTATTCAACCCTCCACCGAAGAAAATCCTGCCCTTAACTGTCAAGCACACTTGAAACCTGGCATGGAGGTAGATATAAAGTAGTGCTCAGTTGTGTAGTCCTTTTCCTATGGACCATTGATCCAGCATGAAATTTTATAGAAGTATTTCATTATACATCAGACAAGCAAACACTAGTTTGTTGGCTAATTAGATTGTTTATACAAGCATAAAAGTGCTCATTAGTTGGCAGCACTTTACCTAAAAACAAGGAAGGGTTTTGACAACTTTTTTGAGGGGGGGGGGGGGGGGGGGGGGAAATTATAAAATTTATAAAAATGGAGGAAATCTTAAAAAAATAACTTTTAATGCACATTTCAATAAAAATAAATCACCCCGAAAAAATTTATAAAAATTGCAAATACAAAAAATCCAACAAGAAATTTGTCCCCCTGGGAATAATTCATCTATCACAATGGTCACAAAAGAAAATCCCCCTACAAAGGGCACATTATGAAGGGGATGGGGCATTTTTTTCTTACTTTGCACCAAAAAGTTGTCGTAGCCCTGTTCTATAGATGTATAAACAGTCGCACTACAATCTTTGGCGCAATGGGGCCGGGGCCTGACTTTTTGAAAAATTTTCCCAAAAAATTTGGGCATTTTCTGGGGCTGTCGCACCACTTTCTAGAATTAGACACATTTTAGAATGTATCTGAGGTATTTAAAACTAGTTTGTATCCCTTTAATTTTTTTTTCAGAGTAAATCATGAATTTGAGTGGTGAAAAAAAGTAGTGTGAGAAATAGTCATTTTTCTTTGATCCACTGAACAAATCTTACTTTTTCAAGAACTTTGCTCTCCAGACCTAGTAATAATCCTAGTTAAGGCTATGTTCACACAGTAACTTTTACACTTACCTAAGGGGTACCCCCCTTTTTGATAGCAAAAAAAAGAAAAGGGGCAAACTGCAGGGGTTTACACTCAAAATTTGGGTGCTTAATGTTTTGCTGCAGATTTGTAATCCATGTCGTATAAAAAAAGAAAAAATTTCATTTATTCCCAAAAGAAAAATGCTTTAGATGAATAAGCAGTTTACCCCATTTAAAGGGGCCAACGGCCCAAAAATACAGAAACGGGTTCCTTGCAAATTTTTTACAAGGGACAGACCACTATTTAACATAACCCAAGACACCTAGTTTTGGCTGATTGAAGTAAACATTTAGATGTGTTAGTTGTGTAATGAGTTTTCAATATCTCCATGTGAACAAGAATGCAAAAATGTTCTTATTCTCTGACAGCAAATGGAGACTTGGAAAATGATGCAGAATTGCAACCTAAACATTATCAAGCATCAACTGAATTTTTTTTTGTTTTCCAATTTTTACTAGAAAATCCCAATTCATTGTAAAACCACACTGTACACAAATTTAAATAAATCACAATCATTTAGGAAAAAGTAGGAGTCGGCTAATTCCTAGGAATTCCCCAGGGTTAGAGACCTAGAGGCACTTTTGGCTGCTTGTCCCCAGAAGTTTTTCTCAGACACAAAGGCCATATGTCGCAACCGCACCCCAAACAGATAAAAATTAAAATGATGTTAAAAAATACAATCTACAAAAACTTAAAACTCGGTGGGAATCCACTTGTCTTGTTGTTTCGAGTCATCAATTTTGACCTTGACATCAAAAACAAGTTGAACGTGTGAAAAGCAACTTAAAACTGTCCAGAACCAAATACAGGCTTAAGTAAATGTCTTCTGTATGTAGTGTCTGATGTTTTATTTTTTTTTGGCAAAAGTTACTTATAGGGGTGATGTAATTTTTGGGACCCAAAAAGAAATACAATGCCCCCCAAAATTTTTTCTTATAAAAAAAATTAATTTTTATTAATACATTGACAAAAATTATACTAAATTTATTTCAAAAACAAAAAAAATTTTCATTACAAAAAACTAAGATTACCCCCTAGGGGGTTTTTCCACGCTTAAATTCAGTGCAATTACAAACCCCGCAATAGCCTGTGGCCGGGGGCGGGGGCGGGGGCCGGGACCTTTCCCCCGCCCCTAGACTTTCATTACCACAGCGCGTATCCCGCTAGTTTAATTCCCATTTACTTATTTCCCCCCCCCGGGATTCGCCGGGGGGGAGAGGAGACTAATCCATAGTTCTCATGAGAACTGTGGATTCCTAATGACGGGCCATTCCACCGAATTTGCGCACTCCGGCGCGTAATTACGGACTGAAATACGTCCCATTTTAAGCCGTGTGAACATAGCCTTACAATCCAGGGTAGACACAGATCACACCATTCCTGTATTGTATGGGTATGATCTTTAGTTGTTTTTAACAAAAACTTTTTTTTGTCTGTGACATATCAAATTTAGTATCAGTTTTGTTAATGTAGTAATAAAGGTAATTTTTTTATTAAAAACTTTTGTGTCATTGTATTTCTTAATTGGTACAAAATGTATAACTATGGTATGATCTTGGACCTTTAATGAATTAGTGTTATAATTGTGATGTAATTTGTGTCTATACCTGAAAACGGACACAAATCTGATTGCAATCAGATTTAATATATCAGATGATGCATAGCTATACTAGTATAGGTTTAAAGCAGCGTAGAATTTCGTGTTTATTGCGCAAGAGATAACGCAACTTCAAAGATTAAAAATAGACAGGATTGAATTCTAGTTAACACTTCAAACTGTGTATGTGTCCTCAAAACTCAAATATAGTTGAATACACTAGTGGCGTAGGGAGCCATCTGCTCCAAGCTCCACTATTCCTACTGTGTCCCCTGTATCAGTGTCCCATCTAAGAGTCTTGTTAGCTGCAGTCCTAAACTGGCCTGTAGCCAACAGGAATCCAGCAGGCTGGAGTGGTGCAGTGATCATATTTTTCTTGCCTGTGCCAAACCTCTGACTTCACAGGTCAGAAGAGGCCTGCATAATAAGCTGCTTCACTCATCTTGGAAAAGGGGCTGGTTAAGTATGACTTTAAAGGACACTACTTCTCTGTGGGAAAGCACTAAGGGCTAGTTCACACGGCTTATTGCCGAAGTAATTGCGGGACGGATTTCGCCACGCAATTACGCCGGCCCCATAGACATTCATTATTCACGGTGTAAACATTCATTATTCACGGCGCGTACACGCCGTAAACAATTGACATGTCACTTTCTCCCCGCTCGGCGTATTAACTGAGCGGGGAGAGGAGACGGAATCCATAGTTCTCTATGAGAACTGTGGATTACCGTAATGCCTGGGACTGATTTCAGCCACATTGGAGCGCAAATACGGCGCGCAATACGGCTGAAATCAATCCTAGAATAAGCCGTGTGAACGAGCCCTAAGGCTAGGACCACACAGCATAGGATAAATAAGTTGTCAAAAACCAAAACCTAAAAACTGAACGTATGTTTTTTTGGTCCAAAGCAGCTGTGTTTCTGATGAGTTTTTTGAGTATTTTTTAATGTATGCAAAATTCATATACCTTGTTAAACACCTGGGCAGTTTTTCAGCAGAAACGTCCATAAACCATCCGGTGGTTTACATAGTTTACTTCAATAGTACATTGTCTGCCTTGCGCAGTCATTTTTTGCAACGTTACAAAAAATGGCCAGCAGCAAAAACGAGCAAAAAAAAACATTCTGTGGAGACTATACAAAATATTTACTATTAAAGTCTATGGGACCTGTTTTCAGTCGTTTTTTTCAGTGGTTTTAGAAAACGAAAAATGCAGAAAAAACGACTGAAAAGCTATGCTGTGGAGACATAGCCTAAAGGGGCATCACTACTCTGTGGAGGAAAATAAGAGGACATTCTTGCTATGTCAAGGTACTATTGAGATTTTATCACTGTGTGGCACACAGTAATAGTACCCACTCACCAAGAGAGTGTATCATATGAAGCTGGAAAAAGCTCTTTAAAGGGGGTGCATATATTTAAAGTTCGCACTAGTGCCCAGATTTGCCTACTCATACCCAAGTGTCTACAAAACTCATTTTACAAGATAAGGGTCCCCTGAGTTGTAGCAAATATTTACAGAATATAAGTGTTATTATAGAAATTTAAATATTATTTATATTTATTATTGCAGTAGTTTTCGAGTATTTAGTTTCTTAAATCTGCAGTTTTCAGCCAGAAAAGAGTCCGTCAGTTTTTTCATACCCCGCCCACCTAAGGCTGGCCCCACCCACCTCAACTGATAAACCTATTACTTTGAATAGGTAGAAACATGAATAACTGCCAGGTGGGTGGGGCTAGCTTTTGGTGGGCGGGGCTACACCTGCTCATGAGTAAGATTTGAGCATTAAATGCTCTAAAACTACAGCATCTTACAGAATAAGGGACACGGCGCTGGAAACAGCAGGGCTGACACTAGCTTGTGCTGTCCTCAGAAAGGGGGGAATAATGTATGTGACAGGTTCTCTTTAAGTCATTAAACACCAGGCCTGAAATGGCCTTAATGACCAGCTACATTTTTCAGTTTTTATATCTCCATTGCTAGGGCAGCTGAAGCGTTGGGAGCTACACACCCCCTCTGAGGCAGCGACGACAAAATACAGCTGCCAACACTGGAACTGCACCACCCACTGTCAAGGCAGAGGGTAGTTGTTAAGGGTTTAACCACCTAAATCTTTTACTTTAATTGCGTTCCGTTGCCCCTAGCTGTCACGTCAACTGCTCAACACCCCTTAGTAGTATTATGTGGGGCTGATTGGGTGACAAAGAGAGGGCCCCACAGCTTTGACGCTATGATGCACTGACTGGGCAGCACAGTGGTTAATATTCCAAGATCGGACATACACTACTCACAAAAATAAATTTGATTTTGTTTGAAATTTCAGGATGACCATAAAATTTCTTGAAATTTTTTTAAAATAAACTAAATCAGACCATCTCTTAACTTTAGAATATACATGTCCAACTGTTTAGTGTTTCAGTACTCTCTAACAGGAAGCTTAAGGGAAAAAATTCACAGCAGGTTTTTGACCCCTGAATCCCCCCAAAAAAATTTTTAAAGGGGAAATAAATTTTTAAATTTTGGGATTTAAACCATCCCCCTTTCATCATGCGTTCCCAACTTTTTGGGAAAATCATGAACCAAAAACAACCCCCCTTAAAATTTGGGTAAACGTCCCTCACCCCCCTAAGATTTCCCAAGGGGAAAGGGCTTTTTCAGAGGGGAAGTGGCCACTGCTGAGTTTTAGAGTGTCACCCAGCGGGTTTGTTACAGAGGGGAACTGGAAAGTAAACAAAAAAGGGGAAAAAGGGGGGGAAGGGCCCTTTTGGGTTACATCACACCTGTTGAGGGGCTTAAATATAAAAAAAATGCCCTGCAAAATGGAGGATGATGCCCCAAAAGCTCCGGCACTTTTTAAAGGGGGGGTGAGAAGCCCAAACCCTTGTCCCCAAAACCCCATTGAAAAAACCTTTCCCCTCAGATGGTCAAACTTTTAAGGCATCCTAAAAAATGGGGCCCCTCCAGCGGGGGCCCCCAAAATTTTCCCATGGGGGCCATTTATAAATTTTATAAAATTGAGAACCCATGGGAGTTGTTTTTTCCCCAAACCCAGCTGGGGGCCGCATTTTTGAGGATCCCTGGTTACAGCGAGCCCATCCTTTCCAAAACCACCCCCCCACGGGACACCCTCACCCTCGTTGCGGGGGCAAAAGGGGGGCATCAACCGGGTTAGGGCCCAAGTGGTCCCCCGTGATAAAAGGTCAATTCACTCGGAGCGGGAATTTGATGGTCCCCAATGATGCGGGGAGGGTCAGGGAGGGGTTCTAGGGATAACCCCGGGGACAAGCCCGGGGTGGTGTTTACAGTGTGGGCAGGGGTCTAATCAATCCAAAAAACCTCCCTTTTCCACTTTTAAAGGGGTGCGGGGCCCCAACCTGTACTTTTGAAAAAATCATTAAACCAGTCTTTTTGTATTTTGCATAAACAACACGGGGCAAAATTTCATCTTCAGGGGACAACATTTTTCCCAAAGGCTCATTGAGGTTGAATCATTAGGGAACGGACTGTTGGGGGACTGTTTTTTTCACCCAAAATGGAGTCCCCCCTGCCTTTCTCCCAAAAATTTAAAACCCCCGGGGAAAAAATGTGGGGACGTTTAGTCGTTGTGAAAGCTCTTTTATGTTTTGGTTGCCCTGAACCTCAAAAAACCCTAGGGGGGGGGGCCCTTCAAGAAGATTTGGGATCCCCATCCCCCAGTTTTTAAATTTAACGGGCCCTTGGTTAAACGGCCCCAAGACTCGTTGTAAAATTTTTTAAAATTGATGAAAGGGCCCCCCTTTGGAAAAAGTTTTTGGGCCCACTTTTGACCATTTTTTGATGGTGTAAACCCCCCCAAATTTGGCTGGGGGTTTTAAATTTTCTTTAAAATTTGTTGAAAAGAGAAATTTTCAAAAACGGGCATGTTTATAAATTTAAAAATTACCTATTTTCCCGGGTAAAAAAATTTCATTTGGAATTAAAATTTTTATTTTTTTTCCAAAAATTTAAAAAAATTTTTTTAAAAACTTTTTGAAAAACTGTGTTTCCCTTTTCCTGGTCCCCGGGACAGGGGAAAGGGTCTGCAGAAATTTAACAGTACTCCTACCAGGGAATAGAGCTAACCCACTCTTGACCTACGCCTTTTACCTTCCCTTTTGTTTTTATGTAAAAATTTATCAGACTTAAAAAATTTAAGGGGCCCTTTAAAATTGCGGTTTTTTAAATTGGGAAGTTTTAAAAGGATTTTTATTTTGCATATGCTGTAAACCCTTCTGGACCCAATGGTCCTTTTTACAGTCTTTAATTGCAAAATTTAATGAAAATTTTAGGGGCAAAAAACCTTAGCTGAAAACCCGGTTTAAGGGGGAATTTTTTGGGTTTTTCCAGTTAGACCCGGGACACAGAAGCGCCCTAAACTCCCACCCCACCCCAGCGACCCTTTGGGAACACCCCGGGTTTTCCTTCATAAAGGATCCCGGGGAAATGGTGTTGGGTTTTCTTTTTTTAAGGGACAATCATTAAAACCGGGTAAAGTTAACCCTTTTCAGAAACCCAAAAAAAAAATTAAAAAAAAAATTTGCACATTGTCGATAAAAAATTTTTTGAAAATCAAAAATTGGCGGGGGTTAAAAAAAACTTTTCATAAAGGGGCCCCTTAAAAAACATCTTTAAGTTTAAATCTCATTAACCCCCCTGGGGGATCAAATGTTTTTTTTTTAAATTTGATCCAGAATGCTTCCCGTGGAAAGTTTTTTTTTTTTTTGTTCTAGTGTCCTGTAGTTTACTTCTTCGGGAACCCCCCTTTCTAAGGTCGCTTACGGGTTTTTTTTTTAAACTCTAAAAAAATGTTAGCAAGGGGTATTTTTCACCAAATTTTTTTTACTACCTTTTCACCTCTTTTGCCCAAATTTGGTGGGGGCCACCTTTTTTTTGTTTTTTTGGGTAAAAATTTGCAAAAACCCATAGTTTTTATGCCATTTTTTTCTAATTTTTTCCCACCCGCGACTGTCTGGCCAACGAAAAATTTTCCGAGGGACATTTGATTCAGAAATTTAAACATTTTTAGTTATTACAGTTAAATGTCCATTTTTTTGAAATTTTTTTTCCCCAGCTTTGGGAGAGATAGAAAAAAAACCTTTTTTTAATATGGCCAAAACAATTGTTAAAACCCAAAAAATAAAAAAAAATGGGAACGAAACCATCTTGGGAGTTCTTAATCTTGCTTTTCAAACCATTTTAGGGGGTTTTTGGGGGCCCGGGAACGAATTAATTTTAAAAAAACCAAAAATTTTTTTAGTTTTCTTAAAAAATATTTTCCTTTGGCCCTTGCCCCCCAAAATTTAAAAATGCCCCAAAACTTGAATCTTTTGCAATTCCCAAAATGTTTGTTGAAAAACCCTTTAAATTAAAATTTAAATGTTTATCATACCCAAAGGATAAAAAGGAAAAAACCTAGATTTTTGTCCTTTTCACTTTCCCTTTGAAAATTAAATCACCTTTTTTTCAGGGTTTTAATATCGGGGCCCAAATTTTAAGAAGCTAAAGGGTATTTGTACCCCTTTGTTGAAATTTATTTTCCAAAAGGGTACTTTTTTCCTTTCCCTTTCATATTTAACATAAAATCAGAGAAAAATTTTGCGTGCCCTATGATTTGCCCCCTTTGGGTTTTTCCATTAAATAAAGTGGGGAGTATGGTAATTTTCCCTTTAATTAAAAATTATTTACGTTCCATTGGTTTTGGTATATATTTGGGGGTTAATCCCCCTTCCCCGGTTGAATTTTTTTTTAGTTTTTTTGACATAAAGGGGTTCATATTCAGCCCCTTTTTTAAATTTAGTAAAAACTTTTAAACCCAAGGGGATTTTGGTGTAATTTAGTATGAAAATTAAATTTCCCTCCAATTCTATTTTTGGCCCCCCCAATTGGGGGGAAACACATTTTTCCCTTTAATCCACCCATTTTAATTAAATGGGACGAAAAATTTTTGTTTTATGTAAAATGTAATCTTCGAAGGAATTCTTTGAAAACTTTTAAGCTATCTGGGGGCCTTTCCGGAGATCCCATCAGACCCCTTGGGCCCCTGTAAAAAAAAAGTGCCCCAAAAAACCTAAAAAAGTTTTTTCTGCAACACAAAATCCAAAACCCCTTGACTTTAAAAAAACCGAAAATGTGTGAATTAGTTAAAGATCCCATCACAGGATGGGGCCTTTTTCTCACAGTACATGGCCCCTTTTTTGTCTTGGGTTATATTAGTGAAAAGAAACTTACGTCAAGGGACACAAAAAAAGTACCCAGGCCCAAAAAAGGGTCTGCAAATATTTAAAAAAAAGGGGGGTAGAAATCCAAAAGGGGAAGATTTATTATTCTTAACATTTTTTCAAGAACCCATCCGGGAAATTGGGCTGAGGGTTTCCCCAAATAGTGACCCAAATACCAACAAAAGGGGTCTGTTTTTGGTGGGGGAAAAACCCCTTTATTTTTGTTTTTTGGGTTTACAAAATATGCCAGGGGATAGGGGGAACATCCCCGTTAAGGCTTCCTTTTTTTTTTGTTCAATGTAGCCATTATCTCCCGTTCCTCCCTTTTTAAGTATCTATTTGTGCCTTAAAAATCATTTTTTGGGATCCTTTTCAAAATTTTTATAAAATTTTAAACCGAGATTTTGTTCTAAATCCCTCCCTGCTTTAAAATCCCCCCCGGGCCCCCCAAAAAACCGTGCTCCCCCCTTATCCCCTTTTTTTTTTAATTTTAATCAGTGTTTTTTTAAATTTTCTTTTTTTGCTTGCTTTTTCTGGGGGGAGAAAAGGTTTTTCTGAAAAAAAGGGGGCCCCCCCATCCCCTTTTTTTTGGGGACCCTTTTGGTTTAACCATTTTTTTGGAAAAAAACATCAAGGCTGAATTCGGGAAAATGGAACAAAAAGAAATTTTTTTTGTAATTGCCGATTTTAAAATTTTTGAATTTTAAAACCGCATTTTTGGTTGTACCCTTTTTTCAAAATAAATTTTCAATCTAAGGGATCGGATTTTTTTTAAAAAAAATTTCCAACATTGAATTAGAAAATTTTATTGTTTTTTTTTCGGGAAAAAATTGGGGGCCCTTTATTAAAAAATCTCTTTTGGGGCCACTGTCACTGGGTTGGGGAAGAAGTTCACCCAAGGGTTTGTACCCCTACTTTTTTTTCTGTAGGGTTCCGTGCGGGGTCTTTTTGGTTGTGCCACGTTTGTTTGGTTTTTCCCCTTTGGGTTTGGGGTTTTCGTTTTTGGATGTTTTGCAGTGTCCAAAAAACTTTTTTTGCCCTTATTTCCCTTGCCTTTTGTGGATGTTTCCCGTTTTCCACCCCGACATTTTACAAAGGAGGCCCTTTTGATTTTAATTCCAAATTTCTTTTTTTGGTATGTTAACTTTCTTCTATTTTAGGGGGCGATTTTCCGCCCTTGTGTACTTTTTTGTTAAAAGTTGTCCTTTGTATCCGTTTAAAAATTTCTTAAACCTTGTTTCCCAAAAAAAAATGCAGACGTAAATTTCCCCAATTTTTAGAAACAAGTTTCTTCCCGGGTAGATTTAAGTTTTTGGTCAGTCCCCAACTTTTTTCTATAAAAATTTGCTTTTTTCCCTTTTTAATTCGGGTTTTGTAATCATTAATTGTGAGCTAAAGATGTTGAAACCATAAAATAACTTTCAAGTCAAGGGGTTTTTAGCGTTTGGAAATCCCCATACCATTTTTCCCCTAAAAATTTGCGTTTTTTTTCCTTTTAAAACTTTGGTTAAAGTGGGCTTCTTACCCCCTTGGGTATTCGTTTTTCCTTTTTAAAATTCCCCCAGGGTTGAAAAATGTAGGGTTAAGGTGGTTTCTTTTTTTTGAGTTTTCCAATTTGCGTCCCTTTAATTTGGGGTTGGCGCTTTTTTCCCCGGTTCAATTAACGAAAATTTCCAGGGGTTTATCTTGTTCAATAAAAAACATTCCGCTTCAGAAAACGCAAATTGTGGGTTTTAAATTAACAGTGAGGTTAAAAAATCTCAAAAAAACCCAATTTGAATTTAAATAAATTTTAAAAAAAAGGGTTTTAAAAACCCAAAAAAAATCACTGCAAAAAAAAATTTTTCCCTTTTTAAAAAACATAATTTTTTTAACTTGGGTTTATCTAAAAAAAAATTTTCTAAAAAACCCCTATTTTTTAACCCCAATCCCAGAATTTTGCAAAAAACCTTTTAAACTAACCGTCAGTGGAGTAAATCCCCCTGAAAAAGAGCCCCCCTTTTTAAACGACTGTATCACTACTTTGCGGGGCCTTTAAAACCCCCCTTTATACCAAATTTTTCCCCAAAACGCTTTCCCCCAAGTATTTTCGGGGTTTAAATGGGGGTTTCAAAACTCTTACGTAAAAACCAAGATTACACAAAAATAAAAAACCCTTTTTAAAATTCCCCCAAAAACATTCCCCAAAAGGGGGTTAAAAATAAAATAGACGAAAACTTAGCTTGATTTGCTCCCAAGAAAAAAAACTTTTAGCCCTTTGCACTCCTCGGGTTTATGGGGGAAACCCAAGTTTTTTAGGGAAACAAAAGGCAGTTTTCCCCTTTCCCCCTTAAATTTTCCTTTAAAACCAACCCCCTGTGATGTATACAGTAAAAAACCCCCCTATTCCCTCAATTTGGGTTTGGTGATAATTTATCCCCATTTCCTGGGTTTCCCCAAGGAATGGTCCCACTTCATCCCCCAAAACCCCCTTTTGCTTCCGGCTTTTTCCAAAAATCCCGGAGCTCCCCAAAAACCGGAAGCGAGGGAAAACCCGGCCCTTTTCCGGGTAGCCCCAAAGAGGGAAAAAAAAAAGGGCCGGGGGTTGGCCGGAAAGGGCCCCATCCGGGGGGTGCCCTGGGCTTTCCTCACATGGTACTCCCCAAGTCGGGGGTTTTAAACCCCAATCTCGCCCGAAAAATCCCCAAATTTTTAAAAAATTCTAAAAAATGTGGGAAAAAATTTTACCCCTAACTATTTTTAAAAGGGCCCAAATTTCCCCAAAAAATGGAATAAGGGTTTGGGGAACTCTTTTTTAATATCAAAAAAAACATCCCTCCAAAAGTCCCTTTACTTTTGTAAGGGTCATGTGACTTAGAAAGGGGGGAAAGGCAAAAATAAAGGAAAACAAAAACAGTTTGGGATTGGGTTACAACAGGGGCAAAAAAAAGGACATAGGGGGTTAAAAAGTTTTATTTTTCCCCCTCAGCGGGGAATATTATAACCGGGGCTGAAAAAGCAATCAATAATTTTAAAAAAAAATATTTGGAAAAAAATACGATACAAATAGTCGACTTAAAAAAAATATATTTTTAAACCCAAGTCCACTGTGGAAGGGGGAAAAAAAACGGGGCAATGAAACACAGGCCTGAAAAAAGAGTCTTTTTTCAATAAAAACACCCAAATTTGAAAGGGTTCATTGAGGGCCCTTTTGGGTTTGGAACCAAATTTCCTTAGAAAAACCCCTTTGGGGCCCCCCCTTTCATGGGAATTTTTATCCAATCCCTTCCCGGGGGAGATGGAACACAACTTCTAAAATCAAAAAAACGCAGAGATTCCTTTCTCCAAATTTGTTTGTTCCCCCCACATGTCGAGTCGGGTGTCTCTCCCTATTTTCGAAAATGCCCCCCGGGATGTTCCCCTACCCTTCTTTTAAAAAATTTCCCTTTTTTTTTCCCAAAATATAGTAAAGGGGGAAAAGGGACATGTACACATATAACTACCCCCTTCCTCCAAACATTGGAAAAATTTCACGGAAAAAAAATTGGGTTTTCCCCCTTTTGGGGGGGGAAACTTGTAAAAGGATTTAGTTTGTTGTATGTGTACGGGGCTACACATCCTGCCACTTTTAAAAACATACCTTTTTGGTCCCCCTTTTTCAAACCCCAAGTGCCTTGATGGGGTTTAAGGTCCCTAATGCAGGGATAGTCTTTTTTTAAAGGGAAAATCAAACCTTTCCGAAAAAAAATTCAAGGGGTTGGGGGAAAAAAATTTTCCCTTCGGCCTGATCCAAATTCAAAATACCCCAATATTTTTTCAGAATTTTAAAATTTAATTTTAAAGTTTTTCCAAACCCAATCAAAGGTTGCAATTTTACGTGTTTTATTGGGGGTTCTACATCTTTCTGAGGTTTTAACCCTTTGGGAAAGAGTTTTTCCTTTTTTTTGTTTTTGGGTGCATACCCAAAAGGGTTTCCAGGAACCTTAGGGGGGATACCCTCTTTTTGAGGAAACTCTCTTTTAAACATCCAAATTTCTCCAAAAAACCCTTTATCTCGGAAAAATTTCCCTCTTCACTCTCAAAAAAACGGGCCCCCTTTGGGTTTTCCCTCTCCTACGGGGTAAGGAGGGTAGCTTTTCCAGGGCAACAAGTTTTTTGGTTGCTGTGGGTTTTCCTTTTACATATCCGTAGGGAAAATTCCCCTTTTTTGAACCCCTTAATTGAGGGGAAAATTTATCAAAAAAAGGGAAAACATCTCTCTTGTATTTCAAAAGTAAAAACCGATCCGATTTGTTGTTTTTAAGGGTTTGGCAACAAAACTCCTAAAAATTGACTTTTCTTTTTCCCCTTTCCCAGGGATGATAAAGGGTCATCAATTTTAACCCCCAAAATAATATGGGGGGGGCCCTTGATCTTTTTCCCGGGTTGGGGGATACTAAGGAAAGGCCTCCCACCGGGCCCAGGAAAAAAATTTTGCTTTTGGGCGGGGGGCCAAGAGCTTCCCCTTTTTGCTTTCCCCCGGACCCTGGGGAAAAGGCTTATTCCCAAAAGACAAAATAGTTATGTTTTTATACAAAGTAAGTATTTTAATTTGAAAAAGGGCATTATGAGCCTGAAAATTCAACACTTCTTGTGGGAAAAAAAATTTTTAAACTGCCTAAAAGGGGCCAATTTCTTTGTGGGAAAAAATTACTTTTTAAAAGGGGCTTTCAAATCTAGGAGCCCAAGTATACCTCTTTACTAAACCGAATTTCCCTTTCTATTTTAACGTAAGAGACCCGGGAAATATCTTTTTATGAAAGAGGGCGGGGGTTTACGAAGCCTGGTAAAATGCTTTTCCTTGTAAAATCCCTAAAATTTTGCTTTAATTAAACCTAAAACCGGGGAAAACTAGGGGTTTCGGGGCCCAAAAGGGGGGTTTACACCCCTTTTATCTTGGGAAATTGAAATAAAAAAGTCGGCTTTTGGGGGATTCCCGGGCCCAATTCAAAAAATTTAAAAATTTCTGTGGGGTGTTTATGAGGCCCCCACCCAAAAAACCCCCCCACAAGTATTTTTTCCCAAATTCCTTAGAAAAACGGGGGATTTTGGGGTTTTGCGGGAAAAAACGTTTTTCAAAAAGTTTTTGTCCTTAAGGGAAAAATCGCTCCCAAAATTGTTTAACATGCATGGTTTAGAAAACTATGTTTCCCCCCTTATCGGAGGGTTTGATTATGATAGACTTATCTCGTTCCAGTGCTGACAGTGCTTCTGATTCCTCCTACTGAGGTTATTGGGGAAATTTGGAAGTCTCTGTTCACTCAGATCACGTAACTTTTTGAGACTATTTGCAAAAAAAATCAATTTCATGTGTATCCATCTGACTCGGGGGCATTCTTCTACTTATTGGTTTCAATTTAGTTTGTCCCTCTCTGATTTCTTCCTCCTCCATAAGGGACACTAAAGTACGTATACCTTCCAAATCCTGTGCTGTGACACCCAACTGCTGGCATTCTATCCTATCTTTAATTCTAAAAAATTTATGCCACTTGAGCTTACGCACAAATAGATGTACATCTTTGATCCATGAAAATCACTATACTTGGTGGGGGGCACAAAGGTTAAGCCCTTCTGTAGAATCTGTAGTTCTCTAATACTTAATTGTCTATCTGTAAGGTTAATGATCTGTTGCTCGGTCTGTTATCATTGTTTCTGACGATGTCTCAGGCAGATGCAGGACTCTCCAACCCTCTATGTAAAAAGGGGGGAGGTGTATTGGATGTTGCCAGAGGATGAGTGAGGCATAATAATCCTATGTACTCCCTCCTCTGCTGATATCTGGCGGGGACCCATTTTCTAGGTTGTGCCCTCTTGTCCTCTGCCCCTAGTCCTTGTAGTTGTCTGTGAATTGGTATCTGAAGATTCTGCGTCAGATGACAATACTTCTCTAGGGGTAATGGGCCTTAGATTTCGCAAAAAAATAAAGGCTTCTCCTTGCTTTAAATTCCTGCGAGGTCCTTAGATATTGTTTACGTTTCCGTCGCTTTAATCCTGTCTGATATTTTTTATGGAATTTTGTAGATTTGTTCTCTCTAGTAAATCTGGATCACCTCTAAGTTTGGATGCCTGTATCTACCTCAAGTTATTTAGAATAGTGGGAGGTACTTTTAATGTTTTATTTTCTTCTTTAAATAGGTTTTCATAAGTCGTACTGAACTATCTATAGTTTGTTTCCCACTCTGGCAACAAGGATTCTGACTGTGATCAAAGGCAGGTAGTTTATATAGATTCTAAGTCCACTGGGTAATAATACGTGATTCATTATAATGCTCCAAGTTTGCGCCTCCCACCAGGATTTGTTATTGGATCTATACAGGCCGTTATATAGTTGTTTAACATACACTCTCATGACAGAAGAATCACTTTGATCGGGACTCCACCCAACGTCTGAGAAACATGCTGTCTGGCCTCAGTTCGCCATTTCTTTTATCCACAGGGCCACTTAAAAAGCTGGCCATATAGCAAGAAAACACTTGCCACAATTGTTATATGAACAAAGGATCTTAAACAAAAACTCCTGCAAATAATAATCCCTTTCGTTAAAACATAACCTTTTTTTTACCTTTAAGATGAATCTAAAATAATATCTAAAACACCCCTTATATTAAGACACCACTATTACTTAGATGTATTGCATACCGTGTGTACTATCCTGTCAGTGGAGTAATCGTCCTGATTAAAGAGCGGCTCACGCTTTATTGACAGACCCGTATCATAACAGGGTGCATAAACACCTTTATATCCAGTTATCCCAACGCGTTTTCCCCCATGTAGATTCTGGGTTCATCAGGGGATTTCAAAAACTCTTACTGTGGAACAAGAATTACACTATATACAAATCGCACTATACTACAAACTCATACATTTAACCTTTAAGTTAGATAAATAGAATGGATTACTTAGCTTGGAGTGCTGTAGGTATAAAACACTGATGAGTCTGCAGCTCCTCTGGTATGTTGGCACCCAAGATAATAGGGATACAGAGCAGATTTATCCCTGCATCCCTTTAAATATCCTAAACTGCCCCTGTGATGTATACAGTATAAACCCCCACTACTTCCTACAATGTAGGTGGAGATTGATAGTTTACTGCCCATTCCTAGGTTCCCATTAGGTATGTGTGCACACTATACCAACCTCGTTTTCTTCCGGCGTTCCGAATGCTGAGCTGCGCATAACCGGAAGTGAAAGAAACCGTCACTTCGGTAAGCCAGAGCGCGGACAGATTACAGCGCGCCTGTGCTGGAAAGCCGGCCCGCTGTTTTTTTTTTTTATTGTCCAACTTGGAAGAAATTGTGTAACAGATTTTGGGATGCTTTTTTTCCAGGATTCCTTGTAAAAAT
Source organism: Phyllomedusa bahiana (assembly GCA_025379985.1). NCBI lineage: Eukaryota > Metazoa > Chordata > Amphibia > Anura > Hylidae > Phyllomedusa > Phyllomedusa bahiana. Next base: position 11,782 of record JAODAL010049667.1, on the reverse strand, counting down.
TAAGCATTTTCAGCTAAGATTGCAGACGGTCGGAAAACAAATTTTCACAGCAAAATTTTCAATGCTAAAAGAAATTTAAGAAACACATGTGGGGTCGATATACTCACTGCACCTTGGTTTATTCCTATAGGGGCGTAGCTTGCTAATTATTGGGGTCTTTTTTGCTTATTAGTTTCTAGCACCTTAGGGTGTCCGCAAACCTGGAATGACGCCTAAAAGAAAGTCGTAATGAAAAGGAGACCCCGGAGCACCTGCTGGACTTTTCGTATTCTGAGGCTTGAGGTTGAGCCAAATAGCGCACTATGGCCACACATATGGTATCTCTAAAAAAACAGAATCGGGGGAAATATCACATATTAATATTATGTTGCATTTCCCTGGTCACATTTACAGTGTTCCAGTGAATAGTGGATACAAACTGAAACTCTGCAAAAAGAAAAAGTAAAATTTAGAAATTTCACCACCACTCTGCTTTAACTTCTATGATACACCTAATGGGTTATTAAACTTCCTAAATGCTGTTTTGAACACTTTAAGGGATGTAGTTTCCTATATGGAGTAATTTATGGGTTAGCTAACATACAGGCCCCTCAAAAGCACATTTAAAAATATCAATGTTGCAAATGTTCTTGAAAATTTGAAAAATTACTACTAAATTTCTAATCCCTTAAATGTCGTAAAAAAATAAAAAGACATTTAAAAATTATGCAACTACAGTAGACATAAGGCAGAAGCTAGTTAGAAACTATCTGTCCTCCACACAGACATTTTTGAAGTTTGGAAATGGCCAGTAACGGCAGGAGTTGTGTATCCTATGAAACACCGCAAGCGATGGTAATGGCTACAACAGGAGCGGGTCTAAGCAAGGTACCGGTATTCCCAGGAGCACCGCAAGGCAGGTGACTTGCTGCGGCCAGGAGTCCTACAGGTCGATACCCCTGAACGCGACTGCTTGCGATGGCCGGCGAAGGTGTGCGGCGAGGTACCAAATCGTGAGATGAAACTCATAGTCAAGCTCAGGCGAACAGGTCAGGGCAGGCGGCGAAGATTCGTGGTTGAAAAATGTGGCAAGGGTCGAAAACACAGATGAGACATAAACGCACTGGGAACGGCTTTTTTCTCCAGGCACGTGGAACTAAAGAGCCGGCGGGGATACGCAGGAGGTGTTAACCTTATATAGGGTCAGCAGCTGGCAATCAACCAATTACCGGCACACTGGCCCTTTAAATTTGAGAGGGCCGGATAAGGTCCGGGTAGGTATATTCCTACAGGGGAACAAGGGCGCCCATGGCCCAACACGCAGACCTCGGCACCACTCGTCCCCGAAGCCGAGGGGACAGCAGGACATGAGTAACAGTACCCCCCTCCCCCCCACAATTTTTAGGCCCTCATCCTCCCTCCTGGATCGGAGAAACATCTGTCTATAGACAACTAGGTCCACGGTCCATAAATGTTCTCCTCTGGTGCCAAGATCTCTCTCCAGCCCGTAATCCTTCCCAGTCAAAATTTTTCAAATTCTTTCACGATATTTTGATATTTTTCACAAATAAAAAGATTAATTCGAATCGGACCAAATGTCTTCTTGTGCCTAAAGGAAAAGCTCAATGTGTCACGAGAAGTACGAGTTCTGAATCACATGGGTAGGTAAAAATGTCAAAAAGTTATTTTCACATAAAGTGACGCATACCAGATTTAAAAAAAAAAAAATGGGGCTCTGCCAGAAAGGTCAAAACTGGCTACAGTCTTAAAGGGATTGTCTCACTATAGGTTTTCAGCCTACCTCAGTGTGTCTGGCAGCAAAGCATTTTTGAATTCAGGGGCGTGCTTCTTGTCTGCCTCTTCTCCTCCCTCTTCCCCCTCCCCTCAGCACACAGACAGCTCTCCTCCTCCGACTGCAGTAACTTCTATACAGCAGGGGGAAGGCGAGGGGGTTTGCTGCCAGAGTTAACCCTGTGTGTGCCTACCTAGATCTGCTGCTCACTGCTGGATCAGCTGCATTGTGCAGCTGCTGTGAACAGACACAGGGCAGCTGTGAAGTGAGTTACTATAATCACAATGTGTCACTAATTCAGCAGAGCAGGGGGGGATATGAACCGTTCACATGCCCCCCCTGATCTGTTCGATTAGTATAGTCAAAGCTCCACAGACCATTCATGATTATAGTAACACACCTTTCACTGCTGTCACATCGTACTGACCCAGACCAGCCTCATCTTGGGTCTCCTCAATCTGTGTAAAAGAGCAGGAGGGAGCAGGCACACACAGGGTTAATCCAGGCAGCACAGCTACACAGGGCACAGAAACTGGGAGTAGAGCCCTCCCCTCCCTTCCCTACAGAGCTCACAATGCTCAATCCGAATCTGTGCCTGCTGGACCTCCCAGCACTGGAGCCAGTGAGAGAAAAATCAACAGGTCGGTGGCTATAGTGATTTGAGGAGCTGATGCACTCCTACTACCAGGGATAACTCAAAATCAGTAGGACATTTGTAATGAACATATATTGCAAAGCTGCTTGTTTTTTAAAGATCTTTTAAAGCTGTAGAACCACAAACAGTCAGAATAGAAAGTCTGTCGCTGGCTGTGAGGAGTAGGCGCTCTGAAGCAGCCGATGGGAAAATCCATTTAATGTTCACTTTTATTAACATTAACAAGAAATCTAACTTAACTGTGAATGACTTGAATTGGAAAAACTATTCAAGTATTCAGATTTCTTGTGTATAGAACTATAGTATATTAGTGTTAAACCCACGGTAGTCCTTTTTTTTTTTTAGCTATTATGACTGTATCTGTACACTTTACAATGACTATTCTGTGTACACCTGACCCTAAACTACCTATAGTATTTCATACAAATGCAGGTGCTTATGGGGAAATTATTTAATTGTCGGAAAATCGTTAAATTAATATCAGAAGAGTTATTGATATATAATATTTCTCCCAGTTATAAGGGACGGCTAAGACAGATGAATAGCATCCACTTCCCAGGTCAGTGAATACAAACTCCCCTTCCCGTCTCTTCTCATGACTACAGCAGTGTGAGACATGCTTCTCGCCTCTACTTGTATCCATAAAACCCCTTTTATCACCATTACCTTTCATCTTCCTTTGTGATTTAGTGACAAAATAATGATAATAACAAAAAGAGACGTATTAGAAATCACCATACATTGACTGAATACTGCCAAACAATGAATAAATAAAAACGCACATAGAGAATAAATAATATCTATATACATGAATTTAATAATTTCACCATGTAGTCACCACCAGGGCCGCCATTAGGGGGGTACAGGCAGTACTCCTGTACCGGGCCCGGCCAGTCTGTGAGGCAAGGGGGGGCCCGCCGCCAGCGGCAGGTACCGCCCCCCTTGCTCATAGTAATAGTACAGAGAACAGGCCATAGGCTTGAGTGAGGCGCCTGCGCCTTTGTATATGGCTGGGGCCCGGCGACGCTGAAGGGGGGCCAGCGCTGCGTGTCCGGTCACAGCTGATGACATGCACTCCTCCTGCGCGCTGTGACCGGAGCAGCTGGGCCCTCCTCTTTCTCGGCGTCTCAGGAGGAGGCCCGCGCAGCTCTGCATCTGAGGAGGGGCCGGCGCTCTTTACCTACAGCTGAAGCAGCGTCGGTCACCTCCTTCCTGTTCTCCAGAGTCTCCTGTGATTGGAGTCGGCCCCTCCCCTCTCTCTGCCTTTGGGCAGGGCTTCAGTGACTCCTGCCGGCAGAGGGAGGAGTGGCCGACTGCGATCATAGGAGACGCTGGAGAACAGGAAGGAGGTGACAGAGCGACGCTGCTGCAGCTGTATGGAAAGAGCGCGGCCCCTCCTCACACTCTGAGGTAATGTGGGGCCCCAGTGAAGCCCCCCTCTGCCCCCAGCGACCCCCCCTCCGAGGCTGGGGAGGTCTGTGTGTGTGAGGCTGGGAGGGGGCTGTGTGTGTGAGGCTGGGGGGCTGTGTGTGTGAGGCTGGGGGGTGCTGTGTGTGTGAGGCTGGGGGGGCTGTGTGTGACTGGGGGGTTCTGTGTGTGTGAGGCTGGGGGGTCTGAGTGTGTGACACTGGGATGGGCTGTGTGTGTGAGGGTTGGGGAGTCTGTGTGTGTGAGGCTGGGGGGGTCTGTGTGTGTGACACTGGGGGGGTCTGTGTGTGTGAGGGAGGGGGGTCTGTGTGTGTGACACTGGGATGGGCTGTGTGTGTGAGGTCGGGGGGGCTGTGTGTGTGAGGATGGGGGGCAGTGTGTGAGGGTGGGGGCTGTGTGTGTGGGGGGGGGGGGCTGTGTGTGAGGGTGGGGGGGCTGTGTGTGAGGGTGGGGGGCTGTGTGTAAAGCTGTGCTGTGGGGGGACTGTGTGTGAGTAGGGGCGGGGCGATGGGGTTGACAGAGGATGGGGTTGATGTGGGGGCGGGGCGATTGGTTTGACGTGGGGGCGGTGCGATGGGGTTGGCAGAGGGTGGGGTTGATGTGGGGGCGGGGCGATGGGGTTGGCGAGGGGTGGTGGTGAAGAGGGGGCGGGGCGATGGGGTTGACGTGGGGGCGGGGCATTGGGGTTGGCAGAGGGTGGGGTTGATGTGGGGGCGAGGCGAGGGGGTTGGCAGAGGGCGGGGTTGATGTGTGTGGGGGGGGCCCAGATGCTTCACCTGTATGGGGCCCTGAAATTTCTGATGGCGGCCCTGGTCAAAACTATGTAGTAAGTAACACAGACATCTGTGCCGAGATCTATGAATTCGCATGCAGTACCTTTTTGGCATATATTGCCCCAAAATCCGCTGGCACACTGTTGGCAGGACACATTTCAATGCGCCTATAATGCAGCAAAATTTGAGACGAAACTGCCATACAAAGTTTGGCGCATAAGACTGTCATTCAAACTGTCATATTATACACTTCTCTATATCTATTTAAAACTGGTGTGTCGACGCCAAGTAAGAAAAAGGCGCATGAGAATTCATAGTAGATGTCGCCCTAAGTACATTAAGATCAACTAGACAAAATACATTTATCACGCACACACTGAATATTGTCAGTGAGTAATGGCGAAATAATATCAGAAAGTAATCTTTAGTGACATTATAATTATGAATGTAATGGGCACGGCATAAAATCACAAGTACAAGCTGAATAAAAGCAATAAATAACATCATTGTACAGTCAGTAAATAATACCATCATGTAGTAATAACACCATCATACAGTCAGTAAATAAAGCCACCATGTAGTAATAATACCATCAGTCAGTCAATAATACCACCATGTAATAATAATACCATCATACAGTCAGCAAATAATACCACCATGTAGTAATACCATTATACAGTCAGCAAATAATACCACCATGTAGTAATAATACCATCATACAATCAATAAATAATACCACCATATAGTAATACCATCATACTAGTCAGTAAATAAATACCACCATGTAGTAATTTAAAACCCTCTATACAGTCAGCAAAAATAATACCTCCATGTAGTAATAATACCATCATACAGTCAGTAATTAATACCACCATGTAGTAATAATAAACCATCATTTTAAAATCAGCATCAAATAATACCACCATGTAGTAATAATACCATCATACAATCAGTAAATAATACCACCATGTAGTAATAATACTGTACCATCATACAGTCAGTAAATAATACTAACATGCAGTAATAATACCATCATACAATCAATAAATAATACCACCATATAGTAATACCATCATACAGTCAGCAAATAATACCACCATGTAGTAATAATACCATCATACAATCAATAAATAATACCACCATATAGTAATACCATCATACAGTCAGCAAATAATACCACCATGTAGTAATAATACCATCATACAGTCAGTAAATACCATCCTGCAGGAATAACATTGTACCATCATGCAGTCAGTTAAGATATACCTTCATATAGTAAATAAAAAGTCCATAAATTGTACAAACAACCTCCCAAAAAGACCTGTGATACATGAAAACATATATCTGATTCTCACAGGAGTGATCTGCTCTGGACTGCCGGTCAGGCTTCATGGTAAATGACAAACTTGAGGATTCCCATAGGAAAACATAAGTCCGGCTCCATCACATATACAGTTAAGAAACATATATGGCAGCTTTATTTGAAATCTTCTAAAAATGACAGTATCACATCATAAAACAGAAAAACAAAATGAGTTGAGGTCCACACTGAAGCCTACGCGTTTCAGGCTGGTATGGCCCTTACTCATAGAATAACGTCCATAGGAGCGGAATGGAAATTTAAAAATCTTTGGGACCAATCAGATCTATCAACCACCTTAATTTGTACATAAAACTGATTAAATCATGAATAAATATAAAATCAGAACAGTTTTAAGATTCATACCTGATGGAAAACGTGAATCTAGAGGATCCATTCAGCCTCCCTCCCAAAAAGCAGGCGTTGTCAGTCACCTCCACGTATTAGTTTGCTATCCCTATTTATAGCAAAAAAAGTGAAAGTACCTCTATAAAATGGCGTCCCGCACCAGAGGAGATTACCTGTAGTTTTATTTCACATAAATGTTCATGAATTCAGGTCTTACTCTTTCTAGAAGCACATCCCACGTACTTCACAAGACGTTAACTATACAACACAGATCACGTGTGCAGAGTTGCAGTTAAGAAACTGGAAGAAATTTCGTTTTATCAGTTGAGTGGAATGTTTCAGTCCCAGTTACAACTCTGCGCACCGTACACCATGTTCTTGATTTATTGGAGACAAAACGTGTGGTGTCCAACGTACATCTTCGTTAAGCAACACATTTGCATCCTCCCGAAAGAATTTGTTTTAATTTAGGATCTTTATTTAGAATCGGTAGATATCCATAAAAAATCGCCTTGATTTAAAAAAAAATCTTTACTGAATGAAGTTGAAATGTCAGGACCATTTATTGTAGAAACAGTGGCTTTAGAATTAAAGAATCACTTGTACGGTTACTAGTACATGTATTGTGCTAACCAGATTAAATTTTTTTGACCAGTACATGTATTAGCCCTCTGAAGCATCCAGTCTCTATAACCTAGTAGTAATAATACTGTACCATCATACAGTCAGTAAGTAATGCTACCATGCAGTAATAATACCACCGTGCAGTCAGTAAAAAATACTACCGTGCAGTAATACAACCATGTAGTCAGTAAATAATACTACCATGCAGTAATAAACTGTACAATCATAGTCAATAAATAATACCACCATGTAGTAACAATATCATAGTCAGTAAATAATACTACCATGCATTAATAATATCGTCATGCAGTCAGTAAATACTACTACCATGCAGTAATAAAACTAAAATCATGCAGTTAGTAATACTACCATGTAGTAATAATACTGTACCATCATACAGTCAGTAAATAATACTAACATGCAGTAATAATACCATCATGCATTCAGTAAAACTACCATTCAAGAAGAATAATGTACCATCATGCAGTTCCTAAATAATACTACCATGCAGTAACTATACCATCATGCAGTCAGTAAATAATACTACCATGCAGTAATAATACCACCATGCCATCAGTAAATAATACTAACATGCAGTAATAATACTATCATGCAATTAGTAAAACTACCATGCAGTAATAATACTGTACCATCATGCAGTCAGTAAATATTGCTACCATGCAGTAATACTGTACCACATGCAGTCAATAAATACTACCATGCAGTAATAATAACATCATGCAGTCAGTAAATAATACTACCATGCAGTAATAATACCATCATGCAGTCAGTACCATGCAATACCATGCAGTAATAATACTGTACCATCATGCAGTCAGTAAATATTACTACCATGCATTAATAATGCCATCATAGAGTAAGTAATACCACCATGCAGTAATAATACTATTATGCAGTCAGTAAATAATACCATTTTGCAGTAATAATACCATCATGCAGTCAGTAAATGATACCACCGTGCAATAATAACACCACCATACAGTCATCAAATATCACTATGCAGTAATGATACCATCATAGAGTGACTGAACATTACCACCCTACAGAGACTTCATAATTCCACCTTATTAATGTAATACCAACCGAGGCATAGAGAAAAAAAAGTCAAAAAAGGGCATAAAATAAAGAGTCCAAGTCTACTGATGCATTTTAAGCTACACAAGTTCTCAATCTCCCTTACACCTGTCACTAAGCTGCTATGAATAAGTGTGATTTGATACGCTTCAATTATCTTTGCTCATTGCGCAATATGAATATAAATATTGTACGCCACTAGGATTGCTGGATACAGCGTGACTAATTAATGCCACAGTACAGACTTAAAGGGGTTTTCTCATCGTGCTGTTTTTCAGCCTCTGCCAGCATCAGGTTCTGACTTTCTGTTCAGACTGTGGGTGGTTCTACAGCAGTGACTGACATTTTAGCTCTGCTTCCCCTAGCTGAGCCAGTTAGAAAGGCTACAGGGAGTGACATAATGACATAAGAGTGACTTTTACCACTATATAGTGACTATACAGTGATTGCTAGACAAATACCGCCAGTAACTAATGAACATAAAAAAAGGGATAGTCCTAAAACATAACTTTTAATACGTGCATATAAGAGATAAAAAGAATGTTCTCCAAAAAGGTTTAAGAACTCTCAACACAAATGTTTGCCATACGTTATACGGGTAAGCAAGACCCCCCCACCTGTCCTCTGAGGAGATCTTTGTGAAATAATCTGGGAGAGATTGAAACATGCTGGGACGGAACCATAGGGATTTCTAGGGTGCACATTTTAACAGGGTAAGGTTCCTGACAGGGACGCCCTTATCGGGGTGACAAACCCTGATATCTAGAGGTTAGGGCATATGTAGTGTTATTTAGGGTTTATTAGGCTACATGTTGGTCCTGCACCTTTTCTGTTGACGCTGCTTTCTGTTTTCTTGCTTTCCTGTATAATGTATGGCAAACATTTGTGTTGAGAGATCTTATATGTTTTTGGAGAACATTTTTTTATATCTCTTATATGCACGTATTAAAAGTTCAGTTTTAGGACTATCCCTTTTTATGTTTATTTATTATTACTCAGGGTATTCATCCACCATTCATTCTGGTATGGAATCTTTTCTGTGCTTATCACCAGTAACTAATGCCATCATATAGTGATTGAATGTCACCCTCTCCATCATCGTTTTCCTGTTTCCTTTTGGCGAATGTGCCTTGTTACTAGGCAACTGTGTGCGCCGATGTCGTAACTGTCCGACTCCTTCAATCAGCTGAATGGTGGGGGTTCCAGTAACTATACTCCCATTTATCTGATATAAATGCCTTATTCTAAAAATAGGCCGCCCATTTTATAAGGCTGGTTAACCCCTTTAAGCAGTCCACTGAGAGATAAGACAAATGTAGAGAAGAATGCAAAATAAATTCCTCCAGCACTGAGGAAAGCCATATCCTTACTGTTTTACCAGTACAATTCACATATGTGTAATGATAGTGGTTGACACGGACAGCAACAAACTTATAATGGAGTTAGCAATAGATCATGGACACCAAGATGGACAATGACAAGGGACACAGAGGGAAATGAAAGATAAATGACTTGAATCCAGAAGCAATACACCAAAAAATACCTGACCCTAAAAACTAGCTTTCCCTAAAAATGCTCCTAACCTTTCCCTAGCACTGACCCTAACTACAGATCCCCCTGGCCATATTCTGCCTCTGACAACCAAACAACCCTAGGGAAGTCAAGAATTGAACACACTGAAAGCTATCATGGGGCAGAGCAGAAGCAACAGAGAACTAAAGACAAACAGGGCTCTAACTAACACCAGACGCCCGTGACCCTATCCTATCCCTGATAATATCCCTAAAAATGTCACTCAGCTATGTTGACCCTAACCAGACAACCAAAGACAAGTGAATAATTGAACACACTGAAGACTGACAGGGAGCAGAGCAAAAGCAACAGCGAACTAAAGGCAAACAGGGCTCTAACCAACTGAGAACATAAAAATAACCAAGGCAGGACTAATAGCTAGAAACAGAATACAAAAAGCTCACAAGAAACAAACTCTCAGCTAAGGCCTTGTCCCCAGGGCACGGGTTTGCGGCCGTTTTTTCAGGCGGTTTGCGGATTTGCAGATCGTTTGAAAAACCGGCTACAAACGAGCACAACGGGCTCCTATGGAAAACCCGTGCGGCAGTCCCTACTGCACGGGTTTTCCGCCCAGCGGTTTTTCAAACCGCCAGCTGCCCGATAAATATTTAAAATACACATTATTCGGTCCGTTTTTCAGACGTAATATATGCATGTTATTGGGAAAGGGGTGGGATCATCCCGGATAAAAGCCCCCCCCCCCCCCCCAGTCCTTTGCCGTGAGGACATGCGCTAACAGTTTACTCAGCACCAGCCACCAAGTGAAGTTTAGCATCATAGAAGGTTTGCAATCATAGTTTCATAGTTTGTAAGGGCCCAAAAAAAACAAGACGTCCATCTAGTTCAGCCTGTTGTGCTAAGGTGTTGATCCAGAGGAAGGCAAAAAACCCCAATGAAGTAGAAGCCAATTGTCAATGGATCAATGACCCCTCTCCAGAATCCTGGTCACTATAACTTGTTATATTATTACGCTCCAGAAATGCATCCAAACCCTTTTTGAACTCTGTTAGTGAATTCACCTGACGATTTCCCCTTGGGCAGAAAATTTCCCACAGTTGACCCCTTTAACAGAAAGAATCCCTTTCTATGTTTATGTAAAAAACTTTTTTCCTCAAGCGTAGGGGACACCCCCTTGTTCTAGATCACCCCCATAAAAAAATCTTTCTTTTTCCTTTATTTTTCTATTTTCCCCCCCCCCAAACCCTTCTTTTTCTTAAACTTCCCATTTTCAAATTTTTCTGGTATTGTAGTCCCCCGTCCTTTATTATTTTTGTTTCCCCCCTTTTTCCTGTTCAAGCTTACAAGTTTTCCTGTGCATGGTGCCAAAAAAAATTACCAATTTCTGTGTGGGCTAACCCTGATTTTTAAAATGGGAGAATAATGTTCCATCTGTGCATCTAGCCCTTTTTTAATACACCCCCGATCCCCTTTTTCCTTGGGAGCTGTGCCCGACAATGGTGTAAATAAATTTACTGTCCACCGGATTCCCAATCCTTTCCCCGTCACTTTTACCCAGCCCTTTTTTCCCTTTAACAGTTTTCATGTAATGGTTTTTTCCTCCCAGTGCATAACCTTGCTTTATCTGTATTAAAATCATCTGCCCTTTCTCTCCCGACCTCCAAATTATCCAGATTCCTTTTAATAACACATTTCCTCTATGTGTTGTTACTTTTCAGAGCTTTTTATGTCGCAAAGATCGATATTTCTGTGTAATCCTGGTAAGATCATTAAAGAAATATTTAAAAAGGGTAGGGCCCAATACTGGGCCCCGTGGTCCCCCTAGTAACAGAGATCCGTCTGGTATGTACCATTAATTACCACCCCCTTTTTTTTTTATCTCTGAGCCGTTGATTACCCCCTTTTCAAAATTTTCCCCATCCAAGCATTCTCTTTACTTACCAACCTTTTTTTTGGCCCGTAAAATGCTTTAGAAAAAACTAGATATTGACTCCCTGCCCACCCCAATCCAGTTGGGAAAAACTTTCCCCATAGAAGTGAGAGATTGTTGCAGGCCCATCCTTTATAAACCATGCTGGGAAAGGGTTTACATTTATTTTCAGTGGATACTCCAGATAGCATCTTGAGAAAACCCTTTAAACATTTTACCCCCAACAGAGGTTTGACCCCTTTTGAATATTGGGGACCACATTTGCTAT
>JAODAL010049666.1:0-28005 GCA_025379985.1 Phyllomedusa bahiana | reverse complement strand
AAGGACGGGGTCAGTGCCTGCACTTGGAGGTTGGACCCATACTTTTTCTCTTTGAAATGCCTCGCTGAACACTGCGGCCCATGAGTAGCGAGGAGCGGGAGCATCTGGACCGGGAGATGATGTCAAAGAGAAACAGCTCCCTTCTGCAGAGGTGGTGGAGCCTTGACTGGCTGCAATGGCATGCGTGCCACTTGCCGCTGCTGCGGCGGCAGGATGGACCACCACATCTGAGCCACGTTTCTCCCAGGCACCGGATGGGTGACTGCTGCATGTGTTGACGCAGGGCCGTGGTGCCAACGTTAGCTCCCTGGCCACGCTTCACTTTTTGCCCACAGATTCTACATATACCCATATTTGACTCCTCCGGTGTCTTAGCAAAGAACTGCCACACCGCCGAGTAGCTGATTTTACCGCCAACACTCCGCACTGAGTGACTACTACCGCCGCTGTCTCGCTGAGCCCCTGTGCCGCCACTTTCTTGGACCTGCGAAGCCTACCCCGTGGCCGATTGGCTCCCAACCTCACACTGCTGACTCATGGCCACACAACCCACTTGCTGGCTGCGCCGCTGCCAGACGCGCAAGCTGACGCCCTCTTCTCCTGACGATGATGAAGCCCTTGCCTCTCCCGGCTTCCAAGTGCGGTCGGCTACATCATCATCTATTTGTGTTTCATCATCACTGCTGTCCTCATCACCGGTCTTGGTATGCAGAGTACAGTGAGAGTGGTATGAGCTCCCAGCGTCGCGCCCGGACTTATATAGTGCGGTGACGTCACAGAATCCCGCCGGTCTCTAATTGGCTTCATCTCTGCACATATCATGCAGGCTATGCCCTTCTTCCTCCCAGAGTTCTTTGCCCCATGTAACGCCATGTGCTTGCAGCCATTTTATCAATGAAAAGCACACTTCGTACTCCAAAGTTCGACTTCGTTCCAAACCGAAGTTTTCCTGAAATTCTAAACGAATTCCACTTCGTTAGAATCAATTCGCCCATCTCTATGCATAAACTACATGTCATAATGAAAAAATCCTAAATATCTTCAATTAGAAAAGTCAACTCGTTTCGTCTAGGGAATAATCATTATAGGAGAACAAAATGGCTGCCGGGCTCCTTCCTGTGAAGAAACCTGTCCTGGAATACAGAGTACAGCAGTAGGACAGATTCTGAGTTACTTCCTGGTTAGGCTGACTGACATCACTGAGCATGTGCGTTATAGTCAGCCTGAGAGACTTGTGGTGTGAGGGACGGCTCTGTGGTGTAGAAAGGAGACTGTTTCAAATAAATGTGTGCCTATATAATGTGGATTTGCAGGGTATTATAGATCAATAATTTGATGTGGAATTAAAGTATAATTTATCATAGCTCAGATGGGAGGAAAGAGGTTGTTGTGGGAATGCAATGTAGGCTCCCCCAAGCTTTCAGTGAGGAGAAAGATCCAACATGGAGATAATTTGTGATATAACAGCGTTTTGTCGCACACAACTGAATGTGATGATATTTAGGGACACATTGTTTGACGGGCCTCTGCACAGAAGTTGTCGTTCTTTTCAGCCCGAAACACTGCGTATAGCCCTGCTCACCTAAATTTTGGAACAGGGCACTCCATATTAGGCGCTTTACAGGATCGCCCGCTCGGCTACTTTTTAATGCGCCTGAGATCGGGGGTTGTGCTGGTGGGAATGTCGCATACAAAACCATATGAAGCTACACATGTATGACTTTAGTATGGCAAATCCAGGCGCATTACTGCTGGAACAGGTAAGCAAGTTGTTTACCAGAGCCAAAATTGTTGCTTTGTAGCTAGAAAGCGCAAAATCTATGACCACAGTAGAAACGGATCATAGATTCAGGCACATTCTACGCTACTAAGAAAAATGTCGCCTTTGCACCAAATATCATACATGTCGCCGTTACTACTTCGTATTCCACCATTGTAAGTTCTTATATTTTTGGGTTTCTCACACAACCTTTTTAAGGTCGCGGTTCTTAGAAACCACAGTTTCCTAAAAGGCATGCTGGTACAACTGATGCGGTTCCTCTTCAATGATTGCCTTCTGAATAAAGAGACAATAACAGAATAATTATTCCATCTATGATTGAGGCTGTTGTACTTAACACTTATATGGGGACTCTAGGATGGTGACAAGGATTGGTACTGATGAAACTACTATGATATGTTAATAAAGTTTTTAAAAACTAAAAACGATGTTACAACTGTATTCAGTTCGGAATATTATTGCTTTGCCTTTGTAGGTCTGATGCTGTTCTCCTTTCTTCACTCTTCTTGTTACTGAGATTTAGGTTCCAAAACCTAACTATATTAACCTCTTAAGCCCAGGGCCTGAAAAGTAGATAATGGACCAGAACATTTTTTAGTTTTGCATCCTCGCGTTTCAACAGTTGTTACTTTTTTATTTTTTTCTAATGATGCAGCTGTATGAGGCCTCGTTTTTTTCATAGACAAGTTGTACTTTTTGGGGGGGAACCCCGTTTAAGTGACTTATAAATATTGCAGATTTAAAAAAAAAAAAAAGTAAAACATTTTTTGGTTTTTTTTTTTACATTTTTGTTACACATTCACATTTCCACAATTAAATAACTTGTTAGATTAATTCATAAGCGTTATGCTGCGTGTTTGTGGTTACCTATGTGTGTGGTTTTTTTTTGTGTGTTGTAATATTGGCACAATTATTTGTTATTAAATATTTATTTTTATTTTATTATTTATTGTTTTATTTAATTTATTTACATTTTTATGTTCTTTTTACGTTGTTTTTTAATCCATAAGGTCCTGAACTGGGTTTACATTTTTTTTTACATTAGGTAATGTATTAGCATATTCATATATTGTTAATTCTTATAATATGTGTCAGTCTGGACACAGGCTAGTTGATCAGGACAGACACACAGTGTGCCCCCCCTGGTCACTTGGATTCATAAACAGACAGATAGGGGCCACTTAGGTCACAGGGTGGCTGTGCTGCCGTTTCCCCGAGCTTGTTGGGTGATGGGTGTTTGATCACCCGACAGAGCAGAGTGATACTTGATTGCGTGCGGTAACACTGGCCGCAATTAATTTTTTTTCCATTTTTAATCATAGGTGTTTTAAGCACGGGATTCGGAGGATTTCCTCGCTCCGTTTGATAGCTGGAGATGCTCTGGGATCAGGGCTGTGTAGTACAGGCACCGGGTCCGCAAACCGAAGTCTTACATAGTGACGCAAAAGGACGCGTAATGTGACGAATGACCGCACCAGCGAGACAAAAGTCGTGGGTGCGCGTCGTTAAGGGGTTAAAAAACAGAACTAAGGTGCCCTTTGGTCCAAATACCTTGTTTCACATTGAATATGCTATATTAAATTGTAATTCTGCAAGTAAAATATTTCTAAACCTTTAACCCCTTAACGACTGCCCACTATCTTTTGACAGCAGGCATAGCAGGTCGTTAACCTGCAGCAATGTCAAAAGAGGAGTTTTGAGTCTCCCAGCGCCACAGCTGAGCTAGGCCAAAATCACAATTGACCGCACTCAAATATATGCAAATCAAAATATTTTATTTTCAATCCAAGGCTCCGCATGTATAAAAGTTATAGGTGATTTTCTTATATTCTGTTATACATGCGGAGCTGTGGATTGAAATAAATAATTTTGATTTGATATATTGAGTGCGTGCCAATTTTGGATTTTGGCTATACATGTGGTGAAATCTACCTATAGAACAGGCTCATATAAACTCAATACGGCAGCTGAGAGTGCCTTCCCTTCTTTCCAGTCTGATTGCAGCTGAAGCTTGGAAAAAGGGCTGTAGTTAACATCTCTGTTCCTAGAGCAGGCTCTGTAAGCATCGGGAAGCGGAGGAAACCTCCAATCCCTGATGCTTAACCCTCTGTGACTGTGGCATAATTAAAGAGCTTTCCCCTGCTCTGTCGGGTGATCGGGACTCCCGGTGACCTGATGTAGCAGGGGAATGTCTGTACAGTCAGCCCTGGAGACCTAGAGATACCCCAAGGCTGTCTGTATAACAATCCTGGGAGTTGGGACACTGCTGGTGCCGGACCTGTTGCTGGGCCATTACAATTACTAAGGCCTCGTTCACACGGCTTATCAGGGACGGATTTGGAAGCCGTTCTGCGTTTGCGTATTTGCGCTGCAGCTCGGCTCCATTTGCGTCCTGTAACTTGGTTATCACGGTTCTATAGAGAACTATGGTTCCGTCGCTCTCCCCGCTCGGGAATCCGCCGCGGGGGGGAAAGTGACATGCATATAATTTCGGCCCGTATTGCGCCGTTAAATAATGCATTGTCTATGGGGAGGCGGGCAGCTCCGCCGGCCCGCCCATATCCAAGCCGTATTGCAGGGCGGGATCCGTCCCTCAATTACGGCTTTAATAAGCCGTGTGAACCGGGCCTAAGTTTAAAAAAAGCAAAATATTAAAAAAAAAAAAGTAATACACAAAAAAAGAAAAAATCAATAACATAAATAATAAATATAAAATAAATAATTAATAAACAATAATTGTGGTCTAGATTACCAAAACAAAGGACCTACACTTTTAGGTTTCCACCTGACAGCGAGTAACGCTGTAGATTGATCTAGCGAGTTATTTAATGGGAAATGTGAATGGTGATAAAAAATAAAAAACTTCTGCAATAATTTATATGTGAACTCAAACTATGCCCCCCCAAAAGTACAAATTCTGAAGCATAAAAAAGGCCTTATACAATTGCATCATTGAAAAAAATAAAACATTTACAATGCTTGTAATGCAAGAGACAAAAACTAAAAATGTGATGGTATTAAGGGCTCTTAAGGGGTTGTCTCACACACTGATTCAACTTACCTCATTTCTGTTTTCTTGGCATACACTTTGAATTCAGGGGGTGTTTACTGGTTATACTAGCTGAGTAGAAGTCCAGGTATGTAGCTATAGCAACAGTGATGGAGCTATCAAGGAGCGAGAGTAAACAGGTCTGTAGCTATAGAGACGGAGGAGTGATGCAGCTCATACAAGAGGGGGGATATATAGGAATAGGTGTAGGAATTGTTAATAGACACATATTGCAAAGTGACTTGTTTTTGCAAAATCTTTAAGATAAAAAGCAATCCTTGTAGTGAGACAACCCCTTTAAGGGGTTAATAGACTCGTGCAGCTATAAGCATAGCATAAAGTTCAGTGGCTCCATTGTTGCACTATATGTGGGGATAATTCACTGTAGTTTCTGTTCTGTTATGCGGCAATTAAATTATGAACCCTACTACATCAGGCTTCTGCTACTAAAACCTCTCAACCACCTATAATAATGCCATTTCTAGGGGTATGATGTTATTACAATTTTATGTGGCTAAATTGCCAGAGGGCCACCAGCATAAATTTATATCCATGTTAATCTCATCTCATATTCTTGCTTTATATGAAAACATTGTCAATGAGCACCAGCATTTTTCAGTGTTGCTTTTAGAGACCTAATCATTAACAAGCAGACAGTAATAATAGAACCTACATAGTATTCCAATAGTATTACAAGGGAATACATTTCTAGTCAATTAAAACATAGGAGGGAAATGTATTTCTTTTATGGATGGAACTTTTACAGTCTTTCAGTATTAATGCACATAAATAAAATCATAGACAGTCTGTTCAGGTGGCCCTGCCATATTCAGTTTGTGCCCCATCGGTAAAGTCACTAAGGCAATATAAAGACAGCTTAGTAGTGTATGAATTCAAAAACAGTTATGAGTTTTATAGAGCCAGAAGAGCAGCTGGAGAGGAAAAAAGGCTCAGACCAAACCTGTGGAATCATTTCTCAAAACAGGAAAGAGATTATAAAGCACCTAAGGCTTGGCACACAAGGACCCTCTGGCCAGTCTATGCACCTGTTGCGCAGAGCTATTATCAAGGAAAGCCTGAAATAGCATCAAACCTTAAGGGACACTGAATTTGGCACACAGTTGATCTGTGTCTGCAATAATGACCATCTTCTACATTGGCTTAAAGCATATGAGTAGAGTTATGATTTCCTCTACTGTCTACTGAATATTTAGCTAGAGTATATAAAGAAACATCAAAGACTACAAATGCATATACAAAGAACAAGACACTGAGCACAGCAGGTCAACATGAATTGTCAGCACGAATAAAGTTACATAACATGGTGGTTATGTATGAAAACCTTCTTTGGGAAAACAATTGTGTACCTCACCTGGGACAAAAGAGATGAAATGTTATGCTATGGGTAAGACACAAATGTATATATTCTGTCTTGTGCATATGGCCACCACAGTAAAGATCAGGGGCATAGCTAGGAGGAAGCTGTGGTCGCACGTGCCTTGGGTTCAGAATACTAGGGAGTGTCCTGTTTAGATACAAGTTTAGATTCAATGACCACAGACTGAATTGAGCCCTTCATGTCATTTTGTGAGGCCCGCGATGCAAAAGGACCAGCTCCATTTTCCCAAGAGGATGCAGCCAGCAGTTGTCAGAAGCAATGGCCTCGCACAGGGAGCAGGTAGATTCTGAGCTCCAGCACACACCTCAGCACCACTCTCTATAGCAACTCACCTGCAGCTCTACCAAGGTATCCTAGCACTCCTCCAACAGCCCTTTGAGGGCAACCATAAATCTGATGTGTGCCTTTGCTCTAAGCTGAAGGAAACCCTAAATGCTTCTGATGCTAACTTAAAGATATTTCATCTGCAGTAAGAAATTGTCTTTTTGCATACACAATAGCCATGGATCTCAGCTGCTCATTAATGTGCCCAAAGGTGAGACTGCTGGCTGATGCTAACAAGCCAGAGCTTGTCTGGGAGAAAGAAAGCTTTGCTACCACTATTGCTGAGTTGGTATACCTTTTACATTACCAAAGTGGTTCTTTAAGACTGGGGACTGAATATAAAGTGGTCTAGGAAAATAATCTAAAAGTGGTCTAGTACTGTAGGCAGGACCAACACAAGTGAGAGGCGCCAGCAAAACATTAGCCACAGCCACATATGTGGTAGAAAGTGCCATTGTAAAAAAAAATGCCTGAGTGTTGTCTTTTCGCATTCACGTGTAAAGGTACAAAACACATTCGCTTCATGTATTATTATTATTTTATTATTTTTAAATTTTAAAGCGCCTTTGTTTCCCTGGGCATGTCATTCGAGGGGGTTAAATACAAATCAAAGGTAAAATGAAAGTGATTTTGACAATTGGACGACAGAGGGAGGGGGAACCCTCCCCGGGGGGTTTACAATCTAAAAGGGAGGGTAAAAGAGACAGGGGGTGAGGGGCAGACATGTTTGGGAAAGTGTGAAAACAAGGTTAGTGTAGGTTATGGGAAAGCCTGAAGAAAGGGGTTTTTAAGGTTTGCTTTTGAAGCTGTAAAAGTGGGGGGAGTTGGTTTTGGGGGCAGTGAGTTCCAGGTGGGGGTGAAGCAGGGAGAAGTTTTTGGAGAGGTTGGGGGAGGAGCGAAAAGGGAAGCAGAGGAAAGGTCCTGTGGGAGGGAGAGGTGAGGGGAAATATTTGGAAATTAGGGCGGAATATGGAGGGGAAGGTCATGGAGAGCCTTGTGGGTCATGGTTATAACTGAAATGAATTCGGGGGCAATGGAAGCCATGAAGGGATTGCAAGGGGAGAGGCAGAGGGTAGGAGGAGAGAGGTGGATAAGACGGGCAGCAGATTTAAGGAGGGTTTGGAGGGGGCGAGGGGCTAGGGGAGACACGGAAGGATTTGCAGTAGTTAGGCGGGAGTGAAAAGGGCTTGGACCAGTTTTTTTGTGTGTCATGTTGGGAATGACGGAGCGAGAGATTTTTTTTCATGGAGCGGCGGCAGGGTGAGTTTTGGTTTTGTGGTTTGAAAGATAGGGGGAGTCTGGATTACCCAAGGCACGGACTTGCGGAACAGGGAGAGTGTGACCCGTTGACTAGATGAGAGATCAGGGGCGGGGGGTAGATTTGGACGGTGGGAAGATGAAGGTTCTGTTTTCTCCACTTTTAGTTTTAGGAGACGTGATGAAAGAGGGAGGAAATGGGGGACGACAGTCGGGGATCCGGGAGAGTAGAGAAGTGACATCGGGGCCGGAATGTAGAGTTGGGGTATCGTCAGCATAAGGGGTAAGAAAGCTGTTTTATGCTATGAGCTTCCGAGGCCAAGAGTGTAAAGAGAGAAGAGTAAAGGCCCAGGATTGACACAAAAGAGAGAGGCCGGGGGGGGAGGGGGGAAAAGAATAGAGACGCTGAAAGCCCGATCTTGGAGTACGAGGAGATCCGAAAAAGGCCCAAAGTCTATGCCGAGGGAGGAGAGGTTTTGTAGCAGGGGGGAATGGCCAACATTTTTAAAAGGCAGAGGAAGGTTAAGAGGGGGGCACAGAGTGTGCATAGGCTTTAGCAGTTACTAGGTCTTTAGGAAACTTTGGTTAGGGGGGGTTTCGGTAGAGTGGGGGGGTCGGAAACCAATTGTAGTGGGAAAGAAGAGAGTTGGGGGAGAGGGGGGGCCGGACAGCGAAATGGGAAATGCTGCTCGGGGATTTGGGAAAGAAAAAGGAAGCAGTGAGAGGGGGCGTAGTTGGACAGAGAGGGGGGGTCAAGGGTTGTTTTTTGAGGTTTGCATGATAGTACATTTTTAAAAGGGGGAAGGGGAAGATGCCAGAGGTTGGATGGGTTAAAGGAGGGGTGAGGGGGATGATAGAAGACTAAGGTCGGGATGGGGGGGAGGGTAGTGGTCAAGACTACAGGTAGTGAGGTTGGTTTTGGCGTAAAGAGGAGAGCTTGTCATGAGTGACCGTGGGAAAAAGGGGGAAAGGGCATTTGCAAGGGGTGGGGAGGGTGGGGGGGACTGCGGCGAAGCTTTCTCTGATGTGGTTGATCTTCTAAAGGGAAGTGAGGGCAAATTTGTCTGCTGAAAGGAGGGAGGGGGGAGGAGGGCCGGGGACGGAAAATGGTTTTAAAGGTTTTGAATAATTGTTGGGGTTTTTGGGACAGGGGGATATGAGAGTGGTGAAATAGCCTGTTTGGCTGAGGTGAGTGCAGATTTAAATGTAGCTGATTGTTTGTAAAAGGGCGAAGTCATGGTGGGTGAGTTTTCTTCCAGTGGCTTTCTGAAAAAATTCTGGAGCACGCCTCTGTTGTTTAGGGAGTTGTGTGCTAAGGTTGTCTTTGATTTTGCGGTCCTGTTGTGGGAGGGAGCGACTGAGTAAAGGGGTGAGATTTGTGGTTGAGAAATTGGCTGCGTTGGGTCATTAAATGGGAGATAGTAGAAAGGGGTGAAGAGAGAGAAGGGGTGAGGGGGTTGGGCTTTGTGGGTTTCCCCTGGGGGTGGTACTGGATATGAGACAGGGGGCGGGGGGTGGAGATGGTGGAAAGGTAAAGGTTTGGTCAGATTGGGGTTGGGGGATTTTGAAAAGTCGATGGGGCAAAGGGGTGAAGATGAGGTCCATGTGTGCCTCTTTGTGGTGGCTCCTGAGGCCCACTGGCAGGGGTAAAAGGGGGAGCAAAGTAAAGGTTTGTTGGAAGCAGAGTGAGGGGGTGTCGATTGGGATTTTTGAAGTCTCCCATGATGAAGTGGGGATGTGGTGGAAAGAAAGTGGAGGCCGGGAAAAAAAGGGTCAAAAAGGCAGTGGGGGGGAGGGGCCTGTAGATAACACCACTTTGGGGGTCGGAGGGGGCGTAGTGTGGACAAAGTGCACCCCCAAAGGAGAAGTTTGGGGGGGAAGCAAGGTGGAGGGGAACAAAGGGGCAGGGGTCAGACAGGAGGAGGGCCCAACCTCCACCTGCTTTTTACCAGGGCGAGGGTGGGGGAGTTGGAGGCCCCTAAAAGAGAGGCAGGGGAGCAGTGTCGAGGGGTCAGCCAGGTTTCAGTCAGCCAAAGGAAAAGTAAGTTGCGGAGAGAACAAGTCATGTTTTGGGAAATTTATTAAATACAACCGAGCATTCCAGAGAGCTCCAAGGGGAAAGGGGTAGGGGGAAGGGGTCAGAGGGGTGTGTATCAGGGTTTAAGTTTGTTGTGGTGAAACTGTTCAAGGAGGGGAAAAACTTTGTAGGAAGTGCTGGGGGGGGCCCTGGGTTGGGGGATATGTCCCAGAAGCCCGAAAGGGCAGTGAGAGGGGGAGCAGGTGGGGGTGGGTAAATGTAGTTTGGCAGGGGTTTTTTGGTCGGAGGGCATTTCGTGGGGAAGAGGTGGTGGCAAGACATGTGAGGTAGAAGCAGGGGATTTGTAGAGTTTATTGTCAGCAGGGGTTTGGGATAAGAGTAAGTGTGAGGAGAGGGAGATTGCGTAAGAGGGAAAAGAAAAGCATATGTTATTTCATAGCTGATCCCCTGTGGGTGGTTTGTTTTTGTAGATCACAGCTGATCCCGGGGGGGTTTGTCCTGTAGATCACAGTTATCCCGTGGGGTTTGTCCCTGTATAGGAGGCCCTCTGGTGGGGCAGTTTATGGAGGCACTCTCTGGCAGGGGCAGTTGATGGAGGCCCCTTCTGGGAGGGGGCGTTGATGGGGGACTTCTGGCTGGGACGTTATGGAGGTGCTCTCTTGCTGGGGCATTGATGGAGGCACTCCTGGTGGTATTTAAGATGGGGGCACCCGGCTGGGGAAATTGATGGAGGCACTCGGTGGTATGTATATGGGGGCACTTCTGGCTGGTACTGTTATGGAGGGGCTCTCGGCTGGGAAAGTTGATGGAGGCCTCTTGGCTGGTATTGAAATGGGGCACTTCTGGCTGGGGGAGTTGATGGAGGCACTCTCTGGCTGGTACTGTTTTTGGAGTTACTTCTGGCGGTACATATATGGAGGGCCTCTGGCTGGTCAGTATATGGAGGGTGGGGGGACAGTTTTGGAGGGATCTCTGGCTGGTATTGTAGATGGAGGCACCTCTGGCTGGGACAGTTATGGAGGCACTTTTCTGGCTGGTATTTTATTGGAGGCGCTCTCTGGGGTGGTTTGTAAAATGGGGCCTTCTGGCTGGGACAGTTGTGGAGGCAAATCTTGGCGTATTGTTTTTTTGGAGGCACTCTTGGCTGGGGGAGTTGTGGAGGCACTCTGGTGGATTGTAAATGGGGGCACTCTGTCTGGGACAGGTGATGGGGCACTCTCTGGCTGGCACTGTTTATGGAGGGTTTCCCTCTGGGTGGGACAGTTTTTATGGAGGCACTCTCTGGCTGGTATTTAAGATGGGGGCACCCCTGGGTGGGACGTGAAAGGGGGCACTCTCTGGCTGTACTGTATATGGAGGCACTCTTGGCGGACGTTAAAAGGAGGCGCTCTTTGGCTGGTAAGTATATGGAGGCGCTCTCTGGCTGGGACGTATATGGGGGCTGGCTGGGGGCAGTTATGGAGGGACTCTCGGCTGGTATTGTAGAGGAGGCACTCTCTGGGTGGGGGAAGTTGAGGGGGATCTTGGCTGGGATTTTTAGATGAGGCACTCTCTGGTGGGGCGTTGATGAAGGACTCTCTGGGTGGGGCAGTTTATCGGGATCTCTGGCTGGGGCGTTAGCAGGGACTCTCTGGTGGGCGTTGATGGAGGCACTCTCTGGTGGTATTGTAGAGCGGCACTCTGGCTGGGGCAGGTGAGGAGGGCCCTTCTGGGGCGGGACTTGAGGAGGCCTTCTGGCTGGACGTTATGGGGCACTCTCGGCTGGGCGTTGATGGGGGGCACTCTCTGGCGGGACGTTGATGGAGGACCTTTTGGCAGGGGCGTTGATGGAGGCCTTCGGCTGGGATTTAAGATGGGGGCCCCTTTGGGTATTGAAAATGGAGGCCTCTCTGCTGGGGCAGTTGAGGAGGCACTTTTTGGTGGTAGTATATGGGGATCTCTGGCTGGTACTGTATATTGAGGCGCCTCTGGCTGGGACATTGAGGAGGCACTCTCTGGCTGGGACGTTGATGGAGGACCCCTGGTGGGACAGTTGATGCAGGCACCTTGGGGTACTGTATATGGAGGCGCTCTCTGGCTGGGACATTTATGGAGGCACTCTCTGGCTGGGACAGGTGATGCATATGCAACCCTATGTAAGGAGGGCTGCGTGTGGTACATTTAATCAGTCATATCATGTATGTCATGGCGCTCGCCGTGGCTTTGCGTCTGGGCTGGAAACCCCGTACTACCCCTTTAATTTCCCTTTTCCGGCTCTGACAAAAACCCTGCGTACGATGGCTGACTGATTTAAGGGCCAGCGCACCGTTAATTGGTTATTGACGGCCGCTGGTCCATATAAGGTACAGCCCCCCGCAATTTTCTGCCCGTTTGTTGGTGGCTTTCCCGGGGTCTAAAAGGGGTATTGCTGTTCTGTCCTGATTAATTTCCTTCCTTGCCTGTTTGCCGCCTGCCCTGACTGTCTGCTTCTCTGACCACGAAACCCCGACACTGCCCTGACCTTTGCCTGTCCCGACTATGTCTCTGGATTACGTCTTTGACCCGCTGTACCCCGGCCGCCATTGCAAGCCATCACGTCAGGGGTAACGCCCCGGGTACCCCTACCCCGCAGCAAGTCCATCCTGCTTTGGGCGGGGCTTTTTAAAAAACGGGGGGGACTTAGACTCCGCCCCTGCAAGGTTAACTATAATGCTTGCTTTTACCCCCAGGGGATCCACTCCGCTTACAAAAAAAGGGCCTGGTTTCACCAGGGACCCTTCCCTGACCCCGGGACTCACGACAGCTGTCGCCACAGAGTCAACGTATCGCCCAGCTAGCGGCCTGATGCAAAACCCTTGCGACCCGTTGCTCCCCCGGGCTCCCACCTCCGCACCCACATCCGTTGCTTCCATCCATTCCTTTATCTTCGGCTTCGGGCCCCTTTCCTGCACTGCCATCCCTCTCGCTACGAGGAGCCCCAAAAGAAGTGCCGAGGGTTTCCGTGCTCCTCTCCCAAGATATGGGGCGCTAATTCCCTCAGAGCACCCGGGGGTCTTCAAAATAGCCCTTGTTGGAGAAGCCTTGGTTGGGCTACCCATTTGGGGGCGAGGGGATCCTCTGACGGCGGACCCCCAAAACCTTCCCCCGGGGGTTCCGCACAGTTTTTTGGGGAAACCGGGCCGACTTTTTTCGGCTGGCCCCCCGCACTGCTCCGGCTTGTGGGCAACCCCACAGTCGGTCATATTGGGTGCGTTTCGCCCCGCTTCGGGTGGACTGGAATAACGAAGGGTTTGGGGGTCAAATTTTTTGGCAAGCCCTTCGGGGCGAATCAAGGATGAGCTCGCCGTCGGGATCACCAGCGTTTTGGATGACCTAACCCATTTAGCCACCCGAGGGATATTCGCTTCGCCGAAAGGCAAAAAGAGCTCCCCCTTCAACGGGAAAAACCGTCCGTCCACGCCGTTTCCCCCTTTGTCCCACGTTCCAGCGGCACCTTTTCCCTCCCCATGTCTCTAAGAGGAACCCTAGCAGGCGAGAGAGCCCCCCCTGTCCCGGGGGAAATTTCCGCGTCGTCTGAAGCAGCTGTGCTTTTTTGTGGCGGTTCTGGCCATTTCATTGGGGCCCTTCCGTGCGCCCGGGAAATTCCGCACCTATGGCTGTAGGAAGGCGAACCTAGTGTCCAGGGGCCCTTCCGCGCCCTGCCCGTATGTATTGGTGTTTCACGACAGCACCTTTCAGGCCCCCGCCTTTTTTGATTCCGGGATCGGCAGGAAACCATAAGCCACGAACTTGTGACCAGGTTTCGTCTCCCGGGATTCCTTGCGAAACCTATGTTCTCCCCGGGGGTCAGTGGCGAATGCCTTAAGGAGCTATCC
This sequence comes from Phyllomedusa bahiana, assembly GCA_025379985.1. NCBI lineage: Eukaryota > Metazoa > Chordata > Amphibia > Anura > Hylidae > Phyllomedusa > Phyllomedusa bahiana. Next base: position 14,304 of record JAODAL010049666.1, on the reverse strand, counting down.
ATTTTCCGAATTTCCCCCCTCTTCTTGCAGATTGGGGCCCTTCAAACGAAACTTGCAACTTCTTGCCTGCCTCGATCCTCCGGGAAATCCCGGGCCTCCCTGGTGCGGACCATCCCCCGACCTTGGATTGGACCCCACAGGTAAGTCATGCTTTGGGGTTTTTCGCGTGTCCCCACGTTGCCTGTCTATACCGCAACTCCCCCCTAGTCGCCTCCCTGAAGTTGCGAAGCCTCCCTAGGTCTACCTACGCCATCTGGGATTTGCTGTGTCTTTTCGGAGGGGACGGGCCAAAAACGCTTCCTCCACATGGGGCCTTTATGACTGTTCCATTGACCTCAACCTGGCGTATCCTCCCAGAGGGGGTTTACCCCCTCTCCATCCCGGAGCTAAGGGGGATTCTAGACATCAAGGAGAAACTCCGAAAAGGGTTCATTCGTAGCCCCTCTTTCCCCGGGCGGGACGGCTTCTTCTTCGTGGAAAAAAAGCGGGTCTCTCCGGCCCTGCATCGACTATGGGGCTTAAATAAAATTATAAAAAAAACCCGTACCCGTGCCTTGATCTTGAAACTCTTCGACCGCCTACGTGGCGCAAAAATTTTTTTCCAAGCTGGATCTACGCGGTGCTTTTTAATTTTTAATTCGTATTCGAAAAGGGCGATGATGGAAAAACGGCGTTTAATACGCGGGGTGGTACTTCGAGTATGGTTATGCCATTCGGTTCTGCAACGTCCTGTGTATTTCAAATTTTGTAAAGGATCTTCGGGACCTCTCTACAGCTGTGTTTTTTCTATTTGGACGATATTCTAATCTTTTCCCCCGGATCTCGTAACTCATCGCCACCACGTCCGCCAGGTCCTCGGCGATTTCGCCCCAATCAGTTTTTCCCAAAACCAGAGAAGTGTCTCTTTGAACTACCAGTTTACCCTTTCAGGGTACATCTCTCTGAAAAGGGCCTCCAGATGGGTCCTTCAAAACCTCCGCAATGTTGCAGTCTACAACCGGGGGCCTTCCGGGGATTTAACATTCCTGGGGTTTGTCAACATTAAGACAATTTTTTCCACCTTCTCACGCTTTTGGCTCCCCCGGTGGCGCAAAAAGAACTGCAATCCCAAATCCGGCCCCCCGAAGTCAAAAAGCCTTCAACAGTCCAAATTTGGAAAACCTCTGCTGGTCTTGTCTCGCCCGGACCCCCAACCCCCCATTTATTTGGAAGTGGATGCTTCCCGGTGGATGCCGGGGCTGTCCTCCTGAGGTCCCCCTCGGGGAAACTGCAAAACGTGTTGATTTTTCCAAAAATTTTCTCTCCTGCCCCCGAAAAATTTTACCATGGGGGATCGCGAGTTCTGGCCATAAAATTGGCTTGGGAAGGTGGCGAAACCCGTTGGAGGGGGCTCTCCCCCCCAATTTACAATTTCAAAAACCAAAAACCTCCTAATCTTAAAGGGCTCAACCCTTAACCCCGCAGGCAGATGGGCGCCTTTTTTTCCCGTTTTAACTTCCTGCTCCACTTTTTGGCCCGCCGGGAAGAACGTCAAAGCCGATGGGCCCAAATCATGCCGGTACGGGGGGTCTGATTTTTCCCACAGCACATAGTTACTCCTGAACGGGTCGTTGCGGGTGCCCCCGGGATCTTCAACACTTGCCCCCCGGGAAGACGTATTTGGGGCCCCCCCTTTGGGCCCCCGAACCTGAGGTGGGGAATTCTTCCGAAATCGGGCATCCAGGAGTCCATAATCCTTAGCGGTTTCCCGTTATTAGTTGGCCCACCCTTTTCAAGATGTCAGGGACTTTTTTGCTGGATGCTCCTCCTGTGCCCGAAAAAAGGTCCTCGCCTAAAACCCGCGGGCCCCCTGCTGCCCTCCCCCGTGCCGGAAAAACCCCCGGGCCCCTGGTTTTATGGACTTTGTCCAGATCTCCCGCCCCCATCGGAAACAGGTTCTGGGTGGTGACCCATGGTTCTCCAAAAATGCCCCACTTTATCCCACGCCCGGGTTACCCTTGCCCCCCCGCTGGTCAAATTTTTTTTCCATCACATTTTCCGCTTGCACGGTCTTCTTTCATATTGTTCTGACAGGGGATCCAATTTTTGCAAAATTTTGGCGGGCTCTGTTTCTGTCAGTTGCAGATTCAGCTGGATTTTTCATCTAACCACCCTCAAACTAACGGGCAGGTTTGAGCGGGTTTAACCGGTGTTTGGGGACCTACTTCCACTTTGTGTCCGCTCGTTTTAGGATAACTGGTTCCGATTTTCCCCCCGGCAGAGTTTTTTTTTAACTTTTGATTTTGGAATCCGTGGGGCCCCCCCCTTTTTTGTTGTTTTGGGTTTCCCCGCCCATCTCCCCCTAGTACCTAATCTCTTGTCCCTGCCTGGGATGCCCAAGTAAAGGACAACAAGGCTCTCTGGGCAACTCACACACAGGCCTTGCTACGTGCTTTGCTCGCACCCAAACGTAGGCTGACTGGTATCGTGGCCCCCCCCCCTATTTGAGCCAGGCGATAGGGTTTTTATCCGCGAAGGGACATCCCCTTTTAAGTGCCCAAATACAAGTTGGGGTCCCCCAAATACTTGGGTCCTTTTTGGTCTTCGGGGAGAAACCATCTCCCATAGCTCGTTGCCCCCCGACTCTAGTAACCCGAACGTTTTCAGGTCCCCTCCTCAAGCGGGGGTGTTGAAAAACCCCTTTCCCGTTTGATCCGGTTTCCCCTTTTCCTGTCAATACATAACTTTTTTGAGGTTTAAAAGGGGTGCTGGCGGAGAAGAAAAGGGGGGGGGGGGGAAGGGTTCTTTTTTATTGACTGGAAGGGCTTCGGTCCGGGGGACGTTCAGGGGAAAATGAGGCCAACCCTCCCCGACCCTCCTAAAAATTTCCAAAAGGGAAAAGGGGGGGGGTAAAGGGGGGGGGGGGGGCGTATGCACGGCGCCGGGGGTCGGCGCGGGGGGGCCGCGGTTGCCCGCAGCCGTGGTCCTTCTGGTTTGGGTGGGAAACCCTTTTCCACCAGTCCCCGCTCTGTCCCCGGCCTTGGGCAAGTGCACACGTCCCCGTTTTAAGGGCCGGGGGCGACGGTGGATAAATTTTTTAAAGGGAACCCCCCGTAATTGGTTTTTTTGCGCCGTGGTCCATAAAGGTACAGCCCCCCCGCCTCTTTAACCTTTTGTTGGGGGGTTGTGGTCTTTAAGGTGTATTTCCTTGGGGTTTTTGTCCTGTTTGGACCAGTCCCTGCTTATTTTTCTGACCTTGCCTTTTGCAGCCGCCCTAAAGTCTCCCTGTCTCTACCACGAACCTCTCCCGTGCCGCCCTTTTTCCTGTCCCCGACTACGCTCTGTTTTAGTCTTTGTACCCCGCTGTACCCCGCCCCCATCGCAACCCAGTCACGCAGGGGTAACGACTGGTAGCCCACCCGCAGCAATCCATCCCGCTCTGGTAAAAACCCGGGGGCTATTTAGACCCATTCCTGGCGTGGCTTAGCTATCATCGTTTGCTTTGGGCCCCAGGGGATCCACCCCTGGTTACAAGTTTTGGGGCTGTGTGTGGTACAAAAGGGGGAAAACTTTCTTGGGGAGGTCCCCCCAATAAATTGGGTCGGTGTGGGGATTTACTTGCCTTTAAAACCCTCACTGCTGTTTTGCTAAAGAAAAAGGTTTAGGGGAAAAAAAGCTGGGAACTCCCGCGCCTTATTGGATGTATTTATCCTTAAACTGTGCTTCGGAGCCAGAAATATAAAACGGATTTGAGTCAAACCAGTTAAGTTCAAGTGCCGACAGCGTTTGGGGGGTAGTCCCCCTTGTCGGGGCAGTGAGAATTTAAGGTTATGGGTGAGAGGCAAGATGGTTTAGAAGGGGGGAAAAATCTCTCCGGGGGGGAAAGCCCCCAAATTTAAATTGGTCGCTGTGAGGATTGTGGTACAAATACTAAATTACTAACATTGCCATTGCATGACATAACCTATTACATGAACCATACACAGGCCATACATAAAGTACCAATAAAACTTGTCTCTCTTACATCAGATGCTGTTTGTCCTGTAAGTACCCCAAGCAGCCAGGAGGGGGACCAGGAAAGGGGAGTCTCCTGTTTTTCAGCCATTATTAGCTCTGCACTCCAAACAGGCCAAGGCTTTATAGGAACGCAAAGGGAATGTCTTTCCAGTTTTCAGCCTGCGAGCTGCCATACACAGCAGTCTGATGTGAGAAAACACAGGTCCTTTGGTTTCTAAACCAGAAACCCTTTTGTCACGTTTATATAGGGTTCACATTGGAGTTTATGAAACTTGTCCCCCAATGTATAGCCCCAGGGGAAAACCCCTTTGTGGGTGTAATTACCAACAACCCGTTTTTTGGCAAAATAGCTTTTACAAAGACAGTGCAGATATACAATTTTCTATTTACTCCTAACTTCCTGTTTGTTACCCCAAATTGACTAACATTGTTTAGATATGTGCCTAAGACCCCAGTAGGATGCTTTAGCATTTCAGCTGTTTGAGTAGTGGTCAGAACTTCCATGTATTTTATTGTTCACTAATAAACAAAATAAATAAGATATGACAGAAGCGTAATCCTCTTAGTATAGCCCAAGTCAATCCATAAAATCCATAAACAACAAAGTAAATACACTACCAAACTGATCACTGTGGCATAGAAGTATGTTTTGTATCCTACCCATGCTGTTTCACATAGCCACTTTCAGCTTCAGACTTACACTTCCTGTTTAGGCTTTAAGTGGTTCTACAGCAGTGAGGTTCTACAACAGTGATTGGCATATCAATTCTTCTATTTCTACCTGAGCCTGTTATAGGAACAATTGTGATAGAAGTTTCTAAACAGCAGCCACAAGGCTCCAAAAAACAGATATCACCCAAAATAAATCCATTAAAAAATATTTTACTAGAAAACAGGGTAAAAATAATAGTTATACTAAAAACATGATCGGAAGGAAGAAAAATACAAAATAGGTGGGAAGCAGACAGTTAGAAAAAATTCATAAATAATAAAATCCTTGGATGTATAACATGCCAAACTCCATCAGTTAATATAAACCTATGCTAAGTATGTGCATAAATACCCAAATATGTTTCTATTAATTGTGTATAAGGGCTTAGTTGAGTTCAGATAAAGACACTGAAATAGAATGCAGAGAACAAATGAACTAGTGAAAATGTAGAGTATATAGACCAGGAAAACTGCAACACCACCAACACCCAACAAATGTTTCATCACACCTCCTTGAGGGGTGATCAAAAAATCCAAAGGGTTTAAGCTTGTCAGTAAGTAATGTAAACAAGCTCCTGTGCTGCTGATAAAACACAGCTGAGTGTAGGCTGGGACATTGTATTCTGGTGCCCTAGGCAATCAAGGTACAAAGCCCCACCCAAATGAAAAATACAGCCCACTCCATGCCTCTTTGCACCCCCTTTTCTGCCGGGGATGAACTGGCGCCCTAGGCGATCACCTACCTTCGCCTACCTATTGTCCCGGCCCTGGCTGAATGTGACGTCTCCATCCCAGCCACTGCAGCCTGTTAGAGTAGTGTGAGGTGGCCATAAACTTTGGAAGAATGTGTACAAAAACATAAGATAAGATCTGCTCTAACTCTGAAGAGAAGCATAATCAGAATTGCAGTGTATTTGATAATGGTGTTTTTTGTTTTTTTTTTACTTTTGTCTACATGTTTAAAGGGGTATTCTGAAAGTAGAAAATGCTTGTTAGTCTGGCAGGGCATGATGGAAAATAGAAGAATCATACTTACCTCCTGGACGCTGTTGTTCCATCGCCACAGTCATCCCGTCAATAGCTTTGAACGTTCATCATGCGCATGAAGGGTGCCGCCAATCACCAGCTACAGCAGTCATGGGCGCCGGGGTGGGACAACAGTGTCCAGGAGGCATGCATGCTTTTTCTCTTCTATTTTCCGTCATGCCTAAATAGAATAACAAACATTTTCTACTGTCGGAAAAACCCCCTTTTAAAAAAAATAATGGAATGGGAATACCCTTTTAACACATAAGGATTACTTTCTTAATAACTACTAATTTTCATTGTTCGCACTTTGTTCTCATCTGTATTAGTTCTTTTCTGCAAAGTTTCCATTGATTGTTGATAGTCCAAAAAAGCATAGCTTTTTATTACTAATTTTTATCCCTTAAAAAAATTTTAAACCTGAAGGATGGCTAATAGACCTATTATAAGAAAAGATTAGGGAAAAAAATGGATCAGGAACAGAAAAGATTTGCTTTTCATTATGGGTCCGTAAAGACAGAAGCCATGATGTGGTAAGAGGCTAGGTGTGCACACCTCAATAAAATAGAGGGTGGTTTTCTCTGGGATTTTTGGGGCAAATCACGGGGTCCCTCCTAGTATAAAGTAGAGAATCCACAGCACACTAAATAATTTCGGACTAATTAGGGAAAAAAGCTTTATTCACAGTGTAGGCTCAATATACATGATTTTCAAAAATAAGTAACTGATGGGGAAGGGAAAAGGAAAGTCCGTTCTGATAGAGATTCCACCAGCCCTGCTCGCCCCAGCATGTATATCTGATAAAGGTTCAGGCGGACCGAAACGTTGTGTAAGACTACTTTACTTTCCCTATACCGGTCGCCATAGAGTACACTCTGAGCAGTGAACCACAACGATTCTATCGAGATTCCTGTAATCCGTGATACCATCACATCAAGGACCCATGCCTTACAAGCCAAGGATACCATTATAATTTACGTTCCCACAAGGGCCATTAAAAGAATTTGCTTTTTGGTTTCCTAAAAACGGGACAATAGACTCAGAAGAAACTAGACCCCTTTTCTGTCCTGAGAACACAGCAGACAAATACCCATATAAGTCAATGCAGAGTACCAGATGGCCACACACTGTGGAATCTCTATCAAAAAGGACTTTCCTTTTCCCTCCTCCACCCCTTACTTATTTTTGAAAATTATGTATATGGAGGCTACATTCTGAATAAAGCTCTTTTCTACTAATGATGCTAGTGTGAACTGATCACAGAATGTAAGAGGTGGCCTCAGTATATCGCTACAATAAAGACCATCATATTTTGCCTTTCTTGTTGGGATACAAGTGAAGCTCTGCTTTACTGTTGATCTGAGCTTCTTGCCTAAATGAATCATAGCAATGTTAATTAGATAACAAAGGAGGCTTAATTACATATTTATTTTTGTTCACAGGAGAGACCCCCTTCAAAAACATATGTGTATATTTGTGCATGTGATTATGTTTGACAAATGTTTAACGTAAATCGTCTTGTCGGCTGTCACTTGCTCGTTAAACAAGTTGCTAACATTTAAAGCCCCAGACTCTCATAGACAGAAGAAAAATATTTTTCTTTTTCAGATTTTGTTAATTCCCCACATGTGCTCCCTCTTCTCCTTCTTTTCTTCCCATCAAACTCTCTGGTGGGCTCCAATTTCAGAGAAATATTGATGTAAAATAATTTTACTGCTGGGGGCCTCCTTCATGAAAGAAAATGAGCTCTATGTTTATATTCTGACACCATAGAGTTTATTACAAGTTAAAGTAAATGACCTGCATAAAACATTAACATTTTGGATGACATGGGGACACAGAGCGTCACTACATCTGCTTTACATGACAATGGGCGAAGGTCAAGGGAAATACACACAAAAAAAAAACGATGACACAGAGTCTTGTACACCTTTTCCTTTCATGTGTTCCTTCAAGTCACGTTTCCTGGGACTTCTTATATGTTGGCAGCAACTTGGCAGATGTGTAAAGCCTGCTGTTTAGAACATAATATTTGAGTTTGGGGATCTGGAAAGTGTTCAGGGCCCAAGTTAAACTTGAGTGAACAGAAGCACAAAGCATATTTGGTTCTCCATTTCTGACTCTTGTAGCTGACAGGTTATCTGTGGTCGAGACAAGGCCATTCAACACAATTTTACATCTGTCCAAATCGCCAGGGGGTTTAATGCGATTAAATACTTTATTGACAGAATTGTGCTTTTTGCATACTGTGGCTATATTTTCTTGTATCAAAAGGAGTAATAGTGAGAAAACACACGAAAGATTCATGTAAAGTTTGATTACAAGAGGGCACATGTATTTGAAAATGTCTAGTCTAAAGCATGTTCACACGGCTTAAAATGGGGCCAATGCGCCAATTACGGGCCGGAAAACGGCCCACTTCATTACCGCATAAATTAACAGTTTCTAATAGAAGGGGGGGTAAAACTATGGATTACGGTCTCCTAGTGTCCCCGCCCGGCGAAGCAGCCGGGCTGGGGAGGATAATTGAATGTCGGCTTGTCTAGCGGCGTCATACGCGCCGTAGCAGTTGATTGTTCGATGGGCCGGCGATCAGTGCCGGCCCCATGCTCCCATCCCCCGCTCCCGCCACGCCCGACGGTCACCGGCGTAAGTTGAGGGGCGTCAATCTACCACTGCAAAGTTTCACCGTGTGAACATAGCCTAAAACTCAATCTTTGCTGCCCATAGCAACAAAATCAGAGCACAGACCTCTTTCATTTTTCCAGACACTATATGAAATGAAAGGGGCCTCTGATTGGTTGTATGGGCAACAAAGAGTGTTTTAGACATTCGAGTCACTTTTCGATAACATGTGGCGCCCAAGTGTTCCTGAAAAGCCACATTAGCTTAGTTATTCATATACAGTTAATTCTTAATGTAAAGTTTGGGAGAAGCCAAGTAATATTATTTATAATAACACTTAGGACCACTTGCTTGGTTATGTTTCATCAAGTTTCTCATTACTTTGAATGCAGTGGCACAGGGTGCATGCTCATACTATGCACTTGTTTGAATGTTCCTGACCCCATGATTTTAGAAGGAGTGGCTGGGAGAAGACGAATGTCACACCCCTTCTGGGTGATCAATGGTTCACCCAGCACTGTCAGTTTTATTATCTGAATAACAAGTGATGTATTTTGCTTGCAGGGTGTGTAATACACATTAAAGGGGGCTGTCTCAACAGGCAGCTCAGACTCAACTTTGTTGGTTAGGTTGTGGTGGTTCTATATCAGCAGTAATGTTTTTCCGCTCTGCTGTTCCTAGCTGTTCCTGTTACAGTGTCATTACTGCTGGAGGTCACTGTTCACAAGACTACAGAGCTCTAAAAGGTTAAAACTTGCAATTAACTTAGATAAAACTAAGCTCTGGTTAACTGATAAGTGCTTGCAAGGACGTGGCTTCAATACAGTGGAACAGTGACTGCTTGGAGCAATCAGAGCAGAGAGACAGGTAGCCAGTAACCGACAGAAACATGTATACACAAGCAGTAGATAATATCTTCTTTACCTCCTAAACAAAGCAAAATCAGAACAGCAAATTATTTGGTAAAAGTCTTTAGATACCTGTGCCTACATTTTTAAAACTAATCATTTTGTTAAGAAACCCCTTTAAAAGGGTATTCATATCTCATTAATTAATTTTAAACATGTAGGCAAAGGTAAGATTATTAACAAATACATGACTGTTCTGATATTACTTTATCTCAGATTAAGAGCAGTTTTATCTCCTGTTTGTTTACGCAGGCTTCTTTAGATTACTGACCACCTCTCTCTGCTCTAGGAGTGCCTGACTACCTCTCTGCTCTAGCAACAGTAGCTAAGCTGTTAAGGTCACTCCCTGCTGTAACTTACTAGCAAGATGGAGCTTGCTTCTCCGTCTCTGATCTTATCTTTCTACTAGGTAAAACTTCAATTCTTTAGATACTAAACAGCGAGAGATCAGGAACCTGGTGTCCTGCTATCCAGCCTGGAAAGTAACACTAGGGACAACACGTCTAAATTTGCATGTGCCATTTTTCTAACTTGGTGCCGACACACCAGTTTTAAATAGATATAGAGGACTGTATAATACGACAGTATGAATGAAAGTGTTATGTGGCAAACATTGTTTGGCAGATTTGCACTAAATTTTGGTGCATTAAAATATGTCATCAGGGGTACATTGTGTGAGGTTTGGCCGTATATTGCCGGTCCTGTATGATGTATGAACAGGCAATATACAGCGAAAAAATTCTGACGGCGAATTTATAGATGTCACCCTTATTCTTTTTAATTAAATACACAGATAAGTGTGAATGTAGAAGAATCATTCGTTTTTTTTAAAGCAGATTTCTCCCCTGACAAATAAAGCTCTTTTGCGGGGCCGACGGGCCCAAAAAAAAATTTTTCCCTGGCACCAAACCTCCCCACCTTTTGAAAAAACGCCCTTTGCAAACAATGTGTCGTGTGGATTCGCTTTCTTTAAAAACACCTTTTTAAATATTAAAAACTACTAAATTACATAAAAAACCAGCATAAAAATAGATAAAAAATAAAACTAATCACATGGCCCAAGGACTGGGGCAACTTGCTTTTTTAGCCAAGACAAATGTAGGCCCACTATAACCAAATCATCAATAATACAGCAAGTAGTGCCCATACCACATAGTAGTTAAATATATTTACATTCTTGCTACAGGTATCATCACATGCGACTATGAAAGAAACAGAAAACTAAATTGGGCGGCCAAAAACATAACAATGAAGAAAACCCGTGACACCTTCTGACTCTTAAAAATGCATTTTTTCCCCCTAAATAACAATTCTAAAAAATCTTCTCTTTAAATTAATATTGTGCTACCCCCTCTTTTTACTCCTCCTGGAAATGAATGTGTTACCTCTCCCCTTGTTAAAAGCCTATTTTCCTACACAGTAACAGTGTCCCCAGGCATCGCTGATGAAATCAGTTGTTAGGATCAACACCTATTAAAAGGGGATTTTTTTAAGGTATAACAACAATTTTAAATTTGGTGTTAAAATGCACAAATTTGTGGTAAACACCAAATTTACTCAAAAAAACTCTGAAATTAAAAACCCAAAGCTCAGCGCCCCACCTGTTTTTCGCCGCACTATCTGTCCTTAGGGTGATAAATTACGATAATTTTGTCCTGTAAGACAAGGTTTTGCCCGATTTCAGAGGCGTTTTCCCAGCCTCCACACAATTGAGGTCCAGAATCCCCTAAAGTATTGGGTGCCCCAATTCTGTACCTTTGCTGAAAAAAAGGTACACTGAAAAATCACGATGCCTTTACCATAGGAAAAAATGAAAGATGGATTAACCCGTTTCTAAGGCAGATTCAGCGCTAAATCCGCCCCAAAACCGCATAAAAATTTGCCGCTTTAGGGCACCCAAAACCCGGGGGGCTACAGACCCCTTCTACACCACAATGACTTGTTGTAACTCCTGAGTGACCACCGCATGTAACTCAGTGCATTGGGTGCAGCTGGACTCAAGCGAAAATCATTTAGGTCATTTTAGGTTACATTTGCTTAATTTTACAATGAAAAATTTTTATGTGCTGACACAGAAAAATTGGTCGACCCCCCAGCACATGGGGCATAGACGCATAACATAGAAACAAAGTCCAAAAGAATAAATTTGTGTTTTGTTGGCTTTTGTTTGATGCCAGGCAGGATACATCGGGACCTTTTAAAGTCTGAAACATATAAAAATGGGGGCTGAGCTTTATCTTAAAAAGTTTCGGCCCTTTTTTATCCTACCAAGAGGAACAACAGAAGACCGCCAGACACAAAGATTTTAGGAAAGGAAATGCGATTTGGGTTTTCGCATCGGAAAAAACAAAAATTTACAAAAAAGCCCCCACCAGCCATATATAATATATATACACGCCCATCCAACACCCCTGCCAAAATCTTGGCAGTAGAATAGGTAAAATCATAGCACTCATTTATTCGATACGCTTGATTTTATGGTGTATTCCCCAACAACCAGTCGCTGCACTGAAAAATGCCCAAAATGCGCCTCAATTACGATAATTTATACTCTCATTGAGAGCCAGGAATACCGACTTTCCCCTAGTACATTTCGTGGGGGGGAAAATAATTGACATGTCCCTGCTTCCCAGGGTTTGCAAAGGAAGTGAAATCATGGGGGGCCCGTCGTGTTTAGAATACCGCTGGGCCCAAAACATATTTTAAAGCACCCAAAATTTTGCTGCTCACAACCCCAAAACTCAGCCCAAAATACCCCCAAGACCCAGAAAACACTTGACTGTAACGCCTTATTGACGCCTTTTCATGCATGTCATCTCACAGCTGCACAAACCGTGCAGCCGCCAACTCTTCATTTTATTAAAAATGAATCACAAACAAGGGAGAAGGGGAAGCTGAAGGGGAGGGGGGGGGGGGGACAGAGACACGAAGGGGAGGACACCTTGGGGATGATGAAGCAAAGACATGTGGGGGGACACCCGAAGGATGGAGGGGGGAAGCACAGAGACATTAATGGAAGGGGCACCTGAAGGTGGGGGGGGGGGGGGGCACACAGACATAAATGGAGAGGAGCAAATACACATGGGGGGCCGATAAAGAAGGGGGGGGCATCAAGAGGGGAGGAGGGGAAAAGGGGGCACACACACCCACCAAAAAGAAGGGGGGGTGGGACAACAACACATGTTACCATTACCATAACATGGACAACTTCCTCTACTCACCCTCCCTGAAAACTGGGGAGCATGAGCTGCTCGTTTGACAGGTGTGCTGCCTGCACACTGCTCTAAGGCAGGGGAGGCTGCTTAGCTCTTTCTATGCAGGAGGACTCCCTCTGGTCCCAGGTGAGTGGCCCCTCTTCCTGCAGGTGCCTGGTTCTATCCTACTGACAGCCCAGTGCAGCCCCCTGCACTTCTGGCAGAGGGCTGTGTGTGTGAGGGAGGGGGCGGGGATTCACAGGAAGTGCAGTGAATAAATTATAAGCAAGACTGCCCCTGTGTGAGCAAAAGCTCTGGCAAATGCCCGGCTTGCCAAATCTGCAGTCCGGGCCTGTTTTTTAGCTTATAATTCTAACCAGATATTTTGCTTAAACATTGTCATTTTTTCCCCCAAACTCCTCCATCACCATTGTCTCAATAGGGGGACAGCTATAAATAGGAGCTTGCAGAGCTGAACTGCCAGCCAGTGCTGTGGACCCAGACAGAGCCTGCACAGGAAGTGTGAGCCTGCAGAAGCAGTGAAGAGTGAAAACATCCCCTTTAAGGCAAGAGAAAACTGTAGGGGTATGTTCACACAGCGTGTTGGTTCCGTGTGAACATACGCTTTTACATACATGTTCGGACCCCAAACAGGTATCTAATAAATAGCGATGTGTTTTACATTGCTTTTTATTAGAAACACGCATCGGTGTTCAGACGAGTGATCACAGATGCGTCTTTCATTACATCTTTTTGATCCCTTCCAAGAAATGACATGTCAAATCTTGGTCCAAAAAACGCAGCAGGAGCCTATTTGAACTCCTTAATGACCGCCCGCCGACTTTAGACGTCGGCTGGTGCAGGTCTTTTGTCTGCAGCGACATCGGAGTTTGCAGCTGCGGGCGCTGCAGCTGCGCTGAAATCGGGGCTGTACTACACAGCCCTGATCTCCAGAGCATCTCCTACGACCACCGGGGAGCAGGGGAAACCTCCGCACCCCGGTGCTTTAACCCTTTGTTTGTGGTGGATAGTCACCGCAGCACAATCAAAGGGTTTCTCTGCTCTGTCGGGTGATCAGAACACCCGGTGACCTGACAGAGCCCGGGGAATGGCTGAACAGTCAGCCCTGAGGACCAAGAGTAACCCCAGGGCTGTCTGTGTATCAACCCAGTGACAAGGGCAGACTGTGTGCTGTCCTGATCACTGCCTGTGTCAGACTGGACAAGATTATAATGTATTAGCATATATGAACATGCTAATACATTACTAAGTGTAAAAAAAAAAAAATGTGAAACAGTTCTCCCTTCAGGGGATTTAAAAAAAAAAAAGTAAAAAAAAAAAAAAGAAAATGTAACAAAAAAGAAGAAAAAATAAATAATAAAATAAATATTTAATATACAATAATTGTTCATATATTACACACAGACAAAAAAAACTACACATATTAGGTAACCACATGACCATAATAACCTGTAGAATTAATCTAACAAGTTATTAAGTGTGAAATGAGAATGGTATAAAAATTTAAAAAAATAAATAAATAAAAAAATTCTGCAATTATTTATAAGTGAACTTAAACTATTCCCCCATAAAGTACAACTTGTCTTGGATAAAATGAGGCCTCATACAACTGTGTCATTGAAGAAATAAAAAAGTTACAACTGTTCACAAGGAGGCAAAAACGAAAAAAATGTTCTGGTCATAAACTACTTTTCAGGCGTTCGGCTTAAGGGGTTAAACTATAGGGTGCGATCTTGCTGCATCCAATACGCATCCAAACACGCAGCTGCTTGTTGGATACATGTTGAATCCGTTTCGGATCCGATCACCGTTGTGTTTTTGGA